>JACXSJ010000908.1:0-79887 GCA_014851325.1 Pentalonia nigronervosa | reverse complement strand
CACTTAGATTGATTATATTATTTCAAATAAAACTATAAAAACAATTAATATCTACAGTTCTAAAAAAACTATTGTTGAACAAAATGTATCTTGTTTTTGACATTATAGATATGTTATGAATAATTTTTCCACTGTATCTACATATATCTGAAATAAAATCATTTTATTTTTACTTACACATTTCTCGCCAATCTACCGTCACTACGTTTCCAGTGGATTTTTTTTTGACGTGGCAGAAATCACTTAACGAAAATATAAATAGGTGTGGAAAATAAACCGTTATCCCTTAATATATATTTTATAATTAATCATCAATAATCCTTGCCCGGATACGGAACGATTTACACTAGGGCGGCCGACCACCGATCATTTCGCAGTTACAAATAGTATCGTGCCGTATCGCAACCACATTTATTGTCATAGTCAGTCCGTTATAGATATCTTAAAAGGCTGAAAGACTTCCCGCCAAACACGAGACGAATACGGTATTTCTCTTTTTTGCGTTGCCTATATATCTTCCACCCCTATTAATCCAATCCGTCTTATAGTTTTAAATAATATTATGTTTAGTTTCAAGTATACTACGAGCATGGTACCCGTACATAAATATTAATATATTATAATAATTGATTGATTAATATTACTCATAACATTTTTTTTTCGTGTACGGACTATGATCAAAAATTTTAAAAAAAATAAATATTGTTCTTTGTACTTTGTACTTTGTAATTTTGTAGGTCACATTAATGGATGTTTTAAATTTGATTTCAGTCATACATTTTTGTGTATTATGAAAAACGTTTCTGAGCGGAGAGTTCCGATGAATATCTTTGCATTACAACAAAATAACTAAAATCGTTAATTTTTGTTTAAATATTTAATTTTGTCAACATTTTAAATTCGAATATCTATAAAAAAAAACATGTTTTTTTTATATATTTAGTAGAGTTTTGATATTCAGTTAGAACTACTTAAGAGGAACCTTGTATTCGTTGTATTACATTTTAAAGCCTAAGGCTATAATGCAATACAGAATATTTCTATCTTCTTTTTGTATTTGTTTTTATAAACCACAAATACGTGAAAAACAATTTTTCATTTACAACATTATTACAAAATGAAAACGAAAGTGGTCTATTTTTTAATTTAGTTTACCAATAGAATTATATTATTATTATACATTTCACACAATTGATAATATCAATATAAATAAAATATAAATTTAGTGTGTAATCACAAAAATTGTCATTCAAATGTACATTCCCTTTTATTTTTTAGTATTATACAGATAGTGAATATTAAACAATAAATAGTAATGGATATGATTTTAAAATCGTCTGAAATTATCTAAACAAGTATAATTTTTTTAACAAAAAAATATCTGTTTTATTACCATACGCGTATTATTATATTCAGCATTACAATATTAATTTATTTTCATTTCTCGTTGCTTTCTATTTCATAAACGGATAAATGCGTATAGGAGTAATCAATTATTCAAAGAAATGAACTTATATATGGTATATGGTATATGGTATTAATTCAATACTTATCACATGTATTTAATATTATCGTACTAACTAAATATATTTTAAACGTTAAGTTAAAAAATAAAAATTATAGTAATTTTAAATATTATCTCTGTGACTTGTAATACAAGATTAATATAAATCAATCATAAATTAAGATTTTCTTATTCAATTTTACAAAATGTATGATTTAATCAATACTGTCAAGACCGCAAGTTGTAAAATCACAAGACTGTTGTACGTATTCAGAGTTGCACTTGACGGTTTTTGAGTTGTCGGTTTATCCGTTACAGGAGTAGTAGTAGTACTATTAGCTGCTCCAGGTGTCGTCGTAGGTATTGATGTTGTGGAGGTTTCTATCACCTTTTCTTTATCTCCGAACTGTAACGTCCATTGGTTAATTCCATCGGAATAACTATCAAACCATGCCAAGTTATGTTCGACCGCAATGTACGATTTTTCAAATGACGATCGTACAGAGTCTCGAATAGTGGAGTTGTTCTTCATATTGATTAGCTAAAAATATAATCAAACATTTAACAATTGCACAAACAGATTGATACGGTCCCGGATTACTATCGTTTGTTCTCAAACGTCTATCACTGACCAATATCTGTATATTCCCAACAACCAACGGTCCACGGCAACCGATACCGACTCGTCAATACGAATGCCTAACTATAATTAATGGAGGTCACGGAGGAGTCACAGTGAAACGGTATCCTCCGGACCGCAACGGCCAAGTCGTGATGAGTGGATTGTTTCTCGTCATTCGATTCACAGATTAATAAGTCACGTCGTTTAACTTATTACATGCTATGTAAAAGTATAATTGATTTTACTCTTCCCTGTATTAGTATTCCCGTGTATTAACACGTGCTACAATATATGCTTAACCAAACAATAAAATCCGAAATACTTAATATTTCAATTATTTATTAATCGATACTGTGTCATATCCATCTACCCATTATTAAGACCACGGTGTGAGGCAGTGGTATTCAACCTTTTAAGATGGCGAGCTACCTTTTATTATTTTTAAGTCTTAAGACGGTTTCAGAGAGAACATTAAATATAACTAAAGAACTCATAATAGATATACATAATACTATTAAACATTACTTGCATACAATGTATAATTGTTTAATAATGATCAGATTATTTTGTTAGACCCGTTTAAATACACAATTTCATAATTTCCTAATTATATTTCTCGTTAATAATAATATTATGACATAAACAAGTTGGCCCATAATTTATTCAAACCTACTTGCAGTGCATAATATTTAAGTGCGCATGTTTGTCTTATACGATTTTTTATGATTTTTAAGACTTACATTGTCAATATCATCATCGTCTGTCATCTTGGAAGCAAGGGTTGAATATATAAACGTAACGATTTCTTCACCATTGGAAAGCTGATCCAAAGTTTTGTTAATATTGATTGACAGAAATTCGTATAACACATCGAGACCCAATGGAGTCATTGATATTGCAGACACGACGGATTTAATTCTATTTTCCTTGATCGGTCCATTAGGTCCATCTAGTATATGATTGATATAACTGAAATCAAATATAATCACTTAGAATTCAATTATGTAGACATGGCGAAAGATTCAAAAATCAATAACATTAAATTTTGATACACAACATGATCGGAATTAACATATATAGACTTGTCATTACTACACTTATACACTTATAGATCGTCAATATTGAAAATATATATATTTATTTTTTCCTAATTAACTAACTATTCCCATATTATAAACAAATAGGTATTAACTGTAAATATAGACAACGGAGTTTATATATATAAGGGATGTAACAAAAATAACTGATAAATGAAATATATTTTGCTCTAATCAATATTTTATTTTATTTTTAATACAAAAAATAAAAAAATTTAAAGTTTAACGATTTAAAAAAAAAAACAAATAGCCAGTATATAAATTTAATTTTAAAAATAATTTCAATGATAAAAACGTTTATTTGTATCAAGTAGTTTATTTTTTTATATTTTTTTAAATATCAATATTGTTTTACAGAAAGTTATTATGAAACATAATAACTTATTTTAAAATATTATTTTTGAGAATATTCAGACGTGAGCAAATCTTAAATTATTCATCATCCATACAATTTTCTTAATTTTTTTATACGTTTAATTTTTATTTATTTTTATAACAGGAAAACCTGTTACATTTATATATACATATGAATTAATGTTACTTTATTTATTTGTCCTCTTTAGACTTAAAAAAGACTCCATAATTTTCAATAAAAAGTTATATTAAACGATTATTTGATCTCCTATAGTTTGATATATAATGACTCACACATGAACTTTGTTTTTGCTCATGAAAATCTAATATTTTGTTGTGTATTTTAATGGTTGCTATTGATTACAAATTGTATTACGATTTATTATAATAAATAGAATGTAGAAACATAACATATAAAATGTTTTATAATTAATATACAACTACAATGATTACTTTTATGCTTGGCTTTCTGAAATCCAGGCATATTTTTAACGTAAGCATATAAAGACGAATACCAATCTCAATGATATTGTATTTACGCCGACTTTTAAGCATTCGTCGAATATCCACTTTTTTTTATTTTTACATAAAAAAATATGTCTAGAATTAAGAAGTGGAAAATTATAAAATTAATCATGATAATTGTGGTTGTATTATAAATTTCAACTGAATCAAATAGAAAAACGATAAAAAGATAGACTAATTTTAAACCGAGTTAAGTCATGTAATACAATTAAAGTGTGGCCAGCGAAACTAGAGGTGTGATCGTCGCGCACCTAGTGGCTGTCTTCATGAAAACCAAGGGTTTTAAATATTCTGATTATTTTAGTAGCGGAACGATCTCTTATTCGAAATGAATATTTTCTATTATAGCGGATGCAGATATGCGTTGAAGCTGTTACAGCTGTTTTATGAACAATCTTGAGTACCTTTCGTAAAAGCACAATATGTGTATTTTTAGAGGGAAAGCATTCTACGAAACCTTAACGAAAAACGGTCACTGGGAGTGTGACGGTCACACTTCTAGTTTTTCTGGCCGCGCTATAGTACCTACTTAATATTTTTTTTGTCATTTTAAAAGTGAAATAAAAAATGATTAATTAACACCATAGATAGAATTCTCACTTTTCATTATGATTTACGTTAATATTGGTATATAAACTCAAATATTAACAAAAAAAAACGCACAGTCAGGCGTACGAAAATTAAATTTGGCACGTAATGCGTGTATATAGATACAATAGTAACAAATCAACGTAAAACGCCAATGTTGTTAGTACAAAAGGCAGCACTTCATTAAAACGTAAACAGATAGTTTTAAGCGTTTCTTATTTGTCACTGAAAGGTTATTATATTGATGGTACTAAGTAAATAGCATACCTAGATAATTGTGTCTTGTTTGTAGAACATCCTAGAGCGGACTCAGCGGAAGATTTTTCCGAGACTGAGTTCGTGTTGTTATATAACTCAAACATGTTGTTAAAGACCGATGTATCGTTGCTGTTCCTCACTCCGACGCAGAACGCTGCGTCCTTGATATCAGCAGGTATTCTGTAATGTACAGTTATTTATGTTAGCTATTTGGAAGATATCAGTGCTTGTATATAGCTACTGACTTATTTCCGGCTTGCCATTTATCGAAGTATTCCTGTGCTTTCATCGTACAGTATTTGTTCTCCAACTTACAGGCCCATATCGAGAACGTTTCCCAAGCACTCAACACTTTAAATTCAGTGTTTCCATTCGATACGAGATCTTCTAGCTTACTGTATATGGTCTCAGCCAAGCTGCTGACGTGAGACTGAATGCAAAAAATCAAAATTCTTCTTACATAACTACTAGTTTATTATCATAGCGCAAAGTCTATATTATATCCAATAGATTAAATATGACCTTGAAGTTATACCTTGAAATTTGCGTATCCCTCGTCGCTACGGGGCATACGCTCTAATAAGTACGAGAAACCGTTCATCGCCGAATACCACGGTGTAGTGTTGTTTTCATTCTTTAGATATTTGGTTAAGTGCAACGGCACTGAATAATCCAATTGGCCAGCCCTAGCCAAATTGAACGCGTCGTCTATCAGCTGAGCGCGATTAAACACGTGGATATCGGTGGGCGTATCGTTCAACTGCTTAATCAGAGCCATCCAGTTGTCGACTTCGTAGTTCACCCTATAGAAACCTGATGGATAAACAGATCAGTTTGAAATTAATTATTATACAGTTTTGAATGCGTTACATCAACACTTACCGATTGCCTGTGGGTTGAATATGTACCAATTTATATCTTTAGGTGCCGTTATAACGGTCAATGCCGATTTTTTATCCGTCCAATTGGTTGGTTTAACGTAACTGAAATTTTTGTTCTTGTCGGTTACGAATGTGAGACCAATGTGCCATGCAGCTGTTTCGTTGATAATTCCATCGGTCTTATTAATATAAAATTGGCCCTGTGTAAAATTTAAAATATAAATATAAAAAAGGCCAGAAAGCAGAAACTCTCTGCTGTATAGTAGGTTTCGAGTGAGTCACTGTAATGAATGTGTTAAATTTGAATTCTATGATATAAAACCATTTTATACAAAAACGATTCTGAGCGAAAACGGTCTATCAGCCTACATACTAAGTATATTTTATGATATTATTGATATCAAAATAAATAATTTTACTATTAATAATACCATAGATCGAATTAATTTTTGCCAAAAACATTGCGTTTAGAAATGTTATTGTGTTTATAAAATATAATTTAAAATTACAACGAAATAACTAACATTATTATTTTTCACTTAAATATCTAATTTCGTCCAAATTTAAACTTAAAATATCTATAAAAAACAACCATATTAATATTTTTTTTTTGATTTTATGGTTACTAGATTACTTATGAAAAACTTTGTTTAAAATGATCAATCCTTAGCTATAAAAAGTAAACATTTTATACATTTTTAACTACAAAATAATTTGCAAATGTTTGTTATTTCGATGAATTATGATCAACATTTTAACATTAGAAACTTTTAAAAAACTATTATAGACTTACGTTCAACTTTTTTTTGATTTTCACTTACAACAAGTGATGAAGAACCTTATACTACATTTTTCAGTTTTTTTGACCGATTGAAAAAATATTTATCAGCATATAATAAAAAAAAATATTAAAAAAACCTATGATTTACTATATTTATAAATAACTCAAAAAAAGTCAAAATATATTGAAAATTTTACTGTTTATAAAAAAATTACTATGAAACTATATGATGAAAATTCCATATATCTACAGTAGTTATTTTTATTAACGCCAAAAAAATAAAGTTGATTTTGTCAAAAAACAGTTTTGCGTAAAAATTTCCATTTTTTCTTAATTTTTTTTTTTTTTTGTTTTTTTTTTTGGCGTTTATAAAAAGTATTGGGAATTTTTAAAAATAATTTCTCAAAAGTACCAACTAAATTCACTTTCTCACTAGAAAAAATACTTATGAAAAAATTCGAAGAATTACTTCGACTATTTACCGTGTACACACACATCGTTATAAAATCAATATATTTTTTGCTCCGCTCAAAAACTAAAATCTTCTAAATATAAAATGGCGTAATAATATTCACGGGGTAGTTTTTTTTGTATAAGCAAAATATTATTATTGTCGTATTGAATAAAAATCTATGTATTCAAATAATTTTTAATAGTTTTTTATAGAATAATATAATGGTCTTTGTTTGATTACTTGAGTCACTAAAAATGTATTTGTATCTGCATCTCTAGAAATATTCAGAACTGGATATCCAGATTGTAATGTCCAATTTGACATGAATTCGTCTACTGTCAAATCATTCCCAATGAAATATTGTTCGTCGTATAACAAATTATCGAATACTGAAAACAGATCTGAAGGCTGTGCGGCTGCTTCCCTTTAAATTTAATCCAACAATTATTTTCGACAAATGATGCAGTTAATTTTCAATATGTACAATATACAATAAAATTTGAAATTTAATTTTTTATAACCTAAAAAGTTAATGCTTATGTTAAACTTAATACGAATATAATTATTTACCTGAATTCATTCAAATACTTTTGAAGAGACAATTGGAACTTTTCTTCGGTCACTAAGTATTTCAACATTCTTAGAACCGACGCCGCTTTGCTATAAGATATAGTATCAAAGGCATCTTCGATCTCTTCGGGAGTGTTCACAGACGTAGTTATCGGATGTCTGGGAGTCTGGTCGTACGCTAATGAACCCTGATACGCATCGATCAAGAACATTTCTTCCATCGGCCAACTAGTCCTCACCTACACCGATAATAATGCCAAACAAAATTTAGACATTTAATTTGTATATTATTGACCAAACGAGCGATATTATGAGCCACATATTAATTACACATTACCATGCCGGTGGCGAAATATTGGAAGTACCGCGCGAAACCCTCGTTCAGCCACAAATAATCCCACCACTTGCAGGTGACCAGATCGCCAAACCACTGATGTGTGAACTCGTGTTGCACAACTTCTGACGACCGGATTTTCATTTTCGTTTTCGAATCATTTGACAACAGCAGATAGCTCTCCCTGTGCAAAAACACAATAAAATTATTTATTAATTTTTGTGGTGTTTTGATGAAAACGAAACGAACTGATCAGCTTTTTTATTGTGGTCAATTCATTTGCACTTTACCGGTAAGTGTTAATTCCCCAATTTTCCATAGCTCCAGCCTTGAAATCTGGTATCGCTAACAGATCCATTTTGGGAAGCATGTAATTTATGCCTGTGTACTCCTCTAGAACTTTGAGATGCTTTGGCGCTTCGGTTGCTACATATTCAGTTTGATTTATCATTCCTCGGTGTGAGTAAATTGTTATTTTTGAATCATTTTGGTCTGGCACGAATTCACCCACGTAAATGGCCACCAAATATGTGGACATCGGCGGAGTTTCACTGAAGTAAACCGTGGTGTTGACTGGACTAACATTTAAATTATTATACTTTTATTTTTATTTTTAAGTACAACTACAATTGAATTTAAAAACCTTAAAAAGTAAAAAAGAATAGTACAAATAATAATACTATATTAATACCTTAATAGTCCATAATATTGATTTTACCGTACGATAATAATAATTATATTTCATTGAATTTAAACTTTTTCAACAATACACATTTCTGTCCACATTTATATATTTTAGTGATATTTTAATTTTTAATTAAATCTCTAAATAGATAAGTAAGTATTAGTAATTAGTACAAATATTACATGCATATATTACGTCATCTTATATTTATGTGGTTACATAAGAAACTTTTTAAATCTTAAGGCTAACTAAACAACGTGCATCGTTTCAAAACTACAGGGCTTTAATACTAACTTAATTTTATGATTGTCGATATTATTCCGTTAATATTCGATGACAATTAATACTGCTTAATATATAATTTCAATAATATACCAGTACCAACTAAATTCATCAAAAATTTTTGTGGATATAAAATATTGTGTAGGTACCTAAAAATTAATTTGATCTAATTATTACTACAACACCTATGAATATATTAATAGTTCATTTATTTGTGTATACATTTTTCTATTCAATTAAATGCTTGTTATAATATTATTAAACAATTACATAAAATAATAAGTCATAAAATAAAATATTTTATCAAAAGTGTTGAATAAAATTATTATAGTATATTTAATTTACACTTTGTTCCATACAATAACAATAGGTATTATTTATTTATCTATTTATAAAATTAAACGAGCGAGCCCAATAACAATGAAAAATGTGGAACATAAAAATAGTATACGCATAATAGTTGTTCCGAAGGTAAATGTCAATGTTAGTGATTATATTATTAAGATATAAATTTAAATAAATCACAAAATTACAAATAAAATATCGATATTAAAATAATTGACATGTTGCATGGATCTAATTTGAAGGGGCATTATTACCATATAAAGTTCGCTGGAATGACACATAAAAAGAATCAGTCCGTCTAGTCTCATAACCAGGAACTAGAAATTATAAATTTGACAATAAGTCTGGGCAGTAAATATAGCCATCTAATAGTTTATATATCAAACAAATATCAAGTTTTACCCATCTGACTTTAAGAATATCAAGGATTAAATATAGTAATAAAAGTTCATATCAAGTGTGAGGCAAACGTTATTATAATATTATATTTAATACTTATGAATCTCAAGAAGCGATTTTAAATCACCTCAAGAGAATGAATTGGACTAGATGTGTAAGGAGACCAAATTATTGAATTATAATCAAAATTGATCTAACAAAAGCGCAGTAAAGTGACTTGAGGGCTAGAGGATTATTAAAATTATTACAACATCGCATTATAAAGCCTAGCATTGAGGACGTTCAATTTTGAATATGGATATAATGGCCATTGAATGAAAGGGAATAATTTTATTAGAGTTTTATTAGTTTGATTAATAACGTAAAAACGTATTTTGTTTTTTTATAAGCTGATATACAGTTGACACATTGTATTTAAGGCTTTGACAAATGCACGTAGACTAGTGACGTTGACTACAATTTACAATTTTTGAATTCATCAAAAATAAATAAAAACATGAAACTTATAAGTTGTTGTTTGGAAGTTCATATTATAATATCACATACACTAACCATTCTATATGTGTAGTATGTGTTCTGATCAAAAATCACATAATAATTATGAGCTTAGGTCGAGTGGTTGAAAAAAAGTGAACAAATCGTTATGAAGTCGAAAAACATATTATGGTTATAATATACGGAGTATGTGCATTATATATTTTATTAAATTAAACTATTTGATTTATTTTATCGTTTACTTAATGGTATGGGACTAGACTTCTATTTTTATTTATGATGTTTGTCAATTGCAACATATCTATACATAGAAATATATATAGGTATTATTATGATATACGCCTTATTAAAACTAATAAATGTTCCTAAACAATTAATATTAATCGACATTAAGTAAATATTGCATTATTATTATTATAAGCCTATAAGCACTCAATAAATATGTTTCATATAACACATACATTATTTATAGTGTACTTGAAAAATCAACGGATTTTAGAGCAAACGGCACAAGTACCCACATTTTGCGTTTCAATACGGTCTCTATCTTGCAAATAAATAATTAAGTGCCCCGCATAATTATTATTGATGTCACACCTTTGTATTAAATTATTAAGACAATTAACTTTTGATTGATAATTATAAGCGTGACGTAATACTATGGCATGTACACGTATGTAAATTTTTTTCAAGTATGTTTTTAAAGTGATTTTTTCCAACAAAACTTTTGAAAATATCGAAAAAAATGAATTTTTTGGCAGTAAAATGTACAAAAAATGTATGAGTTTAAGTATTCATTGATGATTAAAAGTAATATATTAGTATTACGTATAGAGTGGCATAGAGTGGTAGTCACCTCTGCATTTTTTTTCATGGTGTAATGAATAAATTTGAAATAAATATTTAAATACGTAAACACAATTAATAGGGTCACATTTTTGACACGTTGTTTCGAACAAAACCAATTTTGATTTTTATTGTTGTACAAAACATAATATCATTCAATACGTCTTGAATTTAGTAAAGCTTCATAAACTTATTTTGCCTGTGATTTATACATCGTACAACTATACATAAAATACGAATTCGATATAGATTTAAAGTGCCCTTACCCGACTTCGGTTCTTAGGATCGGCATATTGGACAATGCCGTCAGACCATTTTGCTTCACCACCGATATGTTGAACTTGGCCTTGTACATGGGTTCGTCGAAGCACGGAAACGCTTTCCTCGCGGATGTCGATTCGAATTGCGTCACGGCCAACCACCTGTTAGCAGACAGACTCAATTTAGTCATAAGTCAACAAAAAAAAAACTCCCCTTCAGAGTTCGTCATTGTGCGACAAATCACTCGTAGGTTTTTCTCGCAAAAATCAAATGTCAGCCTTTATTTGTGCGTATAATATATTATTATAATAATATTGTACAAAAATAAGAACGACAACAACATTGAAAGGTGCTCACTTGGTCACTCCGTCTTCAATGTACGAACTCTTGTACAGACCGGTCATGTCGTTCCGGATGTTCCCCGTGTAACTGATGGTCAATAGCAATTTTCTTTTCGTTGGCATGGAACTCATTAAACGGATTTCAAATTGTTCATTTTCGGGCAGGAGATTTATTTCCTTAATCGACACGTCCCTTGGAGCGGGATTCGTGACGTCCGTAACCGTTACGTTAGTCACCCTCAAGTCCTTGAGGTTGAGCGTCACCGTATCGACATTTGTGTTTGTTTGCACAACTATTTTGGCTGTGGCATTGAGCGTCCAGTCAGTCAGGTTTGGAGCGAACTGCAAATCGTACGACAAGGGGCTCGTATTTTCTGGCAACCGGAACACGCTCATTTTCGCCGGTGTCTTCTTTTCCCCGGTGTCTCCTTGTCCGTGGACCAGGGCACACAGCAGCGCCGCTGATAGAACCGCGACGAGTTTAAACATAATTTCCGACGATGACGACGACTATAATGGTTTCGACGACGGTAACGAATATTGCGCTGGGAAACTCCAGACACGACTCGGCCACAGCCTGAACGAATATGAAAAAAACCGTCGTCGCCCAACCGTTGTTTTGTCGTCGTATGTAGTGGCCTCTCTTATCTTATCTCTTCGAGTGTTACGCGATAGCGTCGTTTTAAGAGGACGTCGTATTCGAATGTGTGTTTCAATCTTACAAACCACTACATCGAAAATTTACATTCAGCATAGTTCCAAATTTACTCTGTTAAAACTAACACAAAATCGGAATTGCTGAACGTAAATTTTAGTAAGTTAAACGTTAGTAAGACGAAAACAACACATACGAGTACGACGTACTCTTAACGACGAATTTAACTCGGGACCGAGCGAAAACGATGATATATTCACTCCGTCTGACCTTGCAACATGACTTGTAGAGGAAAGGGGGTAATTCCGTACGAGAGGCAAAGCTGTATGATAAGGTTTTCTCAAAAATTAAGTCAATATACAATTATACAAACAAAATTATTGATGTTCTTGTTCCATGGCCATATGCTATTTACTTAATTGTTATCGTCACTTATCTATAACTATTAACCTTGTTCGTAATAAATTTCAGCTCAAATACCGATTATTATAAAATTAATTCAACCACTATTTTTTTTAAAATATTTTAGAGTTAAATATAACATTCAACATACTTAAGTTTGTTTAATATGAATGCAAACTGTTTAAAAATAAAGAATAGATTATTTAACTATATAATTTGAAGAAATATTGTCAGTACTTTTCTTTCAATTTCTAAACCTATATTGGGGAAAAATCGTAATTTATTATATAAACCATACATATTAACATATTAATATATTGTATAATAAATTATAATTTTTATTTAAAAAAGTATTTATTATATTTTTATGTAATTTAAAATAATTAAAAAGTTATTTTTATAAATATTATATTACTAATATAGGAAAAAAGTCATATTTTAATTGTATTGTATTTTTCTTTAAATTCTTACTAAAAGACAGTTTAAGTTACTTAATAATTATACTTTATAATTCGATTAAATGATAACCAACGTTTCATTTATTTTATTGTATTGCAACCAACAGCGTATTAAGGAATTGTTTAAGATGTTTAAGATAGGGGATAAGGCATTGAATCGCAAACAGAAAAGTAGGGAACTTCGCCTCTATACTCACCTTTGAGGTTTCCATTACATTAATACTTTATGCTGTATAGTGTATAATGTATAGTGTATTACATGACATTCTGCATTGAATACCAACTAACACAATATTAATTATTATCTTAGGCACGTCACATTAATATCTTAATTATTTTTTACCAGGTGTAAAACTGTAAAATACATTTAATAACACAATTTATACTCAGAAATATTCTTTGCGATTAAACTTTATGATTTCCCTCCTATTATCATCCCAATAATTAAATAATTGATAAAATTTTAATAAATGTAATACAAAAATAATAACATCAATATTTATTTTTATTATAATAAAAATCAGGTTTTCTTTGCTTAGTGGCCAGTTCACCAATATTTATTTATTTAGCCTACTTGTTACAGAGTTTTAACGGCAGCACAATAACAAAAGGTACTGACATTTTTATTTATCACATTTTATCAATTTATTATTTTTGTCTTACTATAATTACAAAAATGAAAAAAAACACCAAAAAATACTTTAAAATAATAGTTAATATCCACTAAAAACAATTAAACTGCAGTTAAAAAATGTAAGTCACTGAATCAAAAATGCGTTTTTATAATCTTAGACAGATTAACCTTAATGTATATATAAGATATCCAAATATAATGGCCTCGAGTACAAATGATTCGGAAGTTCATTTAGTTACGAATTTACAATTAAGCAAGGTGGTTTTCACCCATTTACTCGTATGTCTTTATAAACGCTTTTGATTGATTATATTATGGAAGAAAGTCGATTGCAAGATTTGTTCGGTATTGCTTATGCAGTAGCCTCAACTAAAAAAATATAGACTGGGCATGTATATTCAAGGGTTTTGAGAGCCCGTATTTTAACATATATAACTTTGGTCAAAATCATATTATCCAAACATGATTTTACTGAAAAAGAGCACCAAGAGAATAACAGATGTTCTAAATGATGTTAGTTACATATCATTTTTTGAAAAGATTAATATGTCTACCATCAGTAGTATTATGAATATTTTTTTTTGAAAAACTACTCGAATTTGAGACAGATGGAGCAACAGAAAAACTTTGAATTTAGTACATTCATATGGTTAGTGATCACGTTGGTGAAGAGTTCGTTCAAGCGAAAACATAATTATTTTACATTTACAATGTATAATGTACAAACTATAATATATATAAAATGTTGTCCTATTTTTATATAAGTGATCATTTTTTTAATACAAAATATGCAAGATTTAAAATCTAAAATTGATAACTATGGTTTATGAAGAATTTGTCATAAATTGATAATATACAATCAGATGATCTGACAAGTTTTAGTTTAGAATATAGTCAGACATGATGATGATCGAACAAACACTCTTGAGATATATGTAGAATAATTATGGATTAACTCGTGGAAGAAATATGATTGAAATTAGTATGACCGAATCGCCAAACATTTACAACCAGAGATTTAAAGGTCAATATTCATAATCTAATATTGACCTTGATAATTGGTCAATGTAATGCATTTAATATAGTCATATGACAAATTAAAAGTTCAACGAATTATGTTGTTTGGTTTATTTGTTGTAAGTTTAACCAATTTTAAAAAAACCCGAGATAAAATAAAAAAACATCAAAAATATTAATTTTGAACGTCCGTTATTTCCATTAATATTAAACCGAATTCTTTAAATTTTTAAATAATTTAGGATTCTACATTTAAGAACAAAATTCAAGCACTCAACCAATTTTATATAATATATAATTCTGGAAGTAGTTAGGTTTCGTGACTTCAAGCAATAATACAAGGAAAATAACAAATATATTTCGATTATATTGTTACACTATGTAGCAGTTAAATTAAAATAATATGATGAAAATTAAATACAAAACTATTTATTTATAGCGTATATGTATAAACTAAGTTAACTAAATTAATCGTTGTCATAGAATAGTTATTCTAAACTGAATGTACATATTTAGAAGTATCAATCAATTTTAATTGGATTTTATATAGGATTAGCTGACCCGGCAAACGTTGTTTTGCCATATTAATTATAGCATCCGCCCGTAACTTTATTTGCGTAGAATTTGAATCATATATCATATATATCATTAAATCATATTGAAAATAAGTAAACATTAAATTTATTGGGTTAGAGCTTCTCTGTAAACGATGTTTGATGTTATTTTATTTTGTGGCAGCAAAATAAATTGCTTATCAGCAGATCCAACTCGTGATAGGCCCACATACAGTTGGTCATGAGTAAAACATTCCTTTCGTAGGTCGATCTTATTAATTCGAAGGTTTGACCTTGGGACTTGTTAATAATCAACGCGAAAGATATTTTCACCGGAAATTGAAGCCGTTTAAACGGGATTGGCTGATCATCGGTATCCTCGGAATATGAGCTAGCTGACCAATTGCTGGGCCGGTAATAATGGTCGCTACAATTAAATTGTCCTTGAATTCTTTAATAAGCAGTTTTGTTCCATTGCACATACTTGGAGGGCTTAAATTTCTCAAAAGCATGATTGGAATTCCGATTTTTAATGCCAATTCATGTGGTGGTAGTCCAGAAAGATTCAGTGAATTTAAAAATTCCTATGGATAATGCACTGCGTCTTCGATGTTCATGATGGGTCGATCGATTTGTAGTTTTTTATTTAGTCAGAAACTTTTTGTAAAATCAGATTGTTTATTTCGTTGGCAGTATCGTTCCTAGGTGACAATACTGCCCTCGAACACAGCCAATGAAATTCCTTTTTGTGCAAATTCTTCATGTCAGGGTAAACTACTTCTATTAAATTATGAACTATCTAACCTAGTAACTCATCCAGAAGGATGCCACAATTTTCGCTTAAATTTGGAGTGGGAAAAATTCCTTCCCCAATTTTTAACAATTGTTGTGGAAAATCACTATCTGTGATTCCATGAAGATGTGCTCTTATATTTGTTCGTAATTTTAAGTTTTCAATCGAAATCCATAAAGGGGACGATTTCAAGCATACTTTAATGATATCTGCTAGTGTACCTCTGTTAATGACGGGAAGTATCTGTCGGAAATCTCCAGCAAATACAAAAGTAATCCCGCCCATGAGAGCAGAGGAGTTTCTAAGATCTTTTAAGGTTCTGTCCACAACCTCTATATATGTTCTATGGTTCACCGTACATTCATCCCACATATCAATGAAGCGTCTTGTAGTAATTTACCAAGAGGTGCATTTTTGCGGATAGAACATGTAGATTGTTGCTCAAAATTTACAAATAACGGAAGTTTAAAAGTAGAATGAGCAGTTTTTCCATCCTTTAGTAGTTTTGCAGCAATTCCTGATGAAGCAACTGCTATTGCTATCTTCCCTAATTGTTTTATCTTTGTAAGTATCAAATTTACAAGGAACGTCTTTCCAGTGCCACCTGGGGCACACAAAAAGAAAATTTTTCCCTTGTTAGTATTCACGCTATCAACTATAGTCTCAAAATCATGTTTTTGATCTGAGACTAATTTTGTCAGGTTTTCATTGACAAAAGAGGTCAAATCATTTGTATTATAGTGATGTGCCATTGTATATATTGCATTGTTTTTTGTACAAACTGGGGAAGGTAATTCAAAACGACTTAGGCTTTTATCATTTAATTGCAATAATTTATTTTCAATTTGTATCAAACCTTCGTTATAAATGTCCTCACTGTATGATAAGGTGAAGTCTTGATTTTGTTGTCTGATTCTGTGTCTGATATCTTCACCAAGATCGTCTTTGAAATTATTTCATAATTTTAATGGTTCCGATGGCTGACAAAATAAAACTATGACAACAAACAGCTCTATCAGTTGTACTAAACATTGCGAAAGCGATGCTTCTCTTAAAGTATTTTCCCAATTGTCATCGTTTTCTAACAAACCTCTGGCATAGCAAGCTGCTTGATAGATCTCTTTGAGAACTCTGTTAACGGTTTTTAAGTACTCAAATGAGGTTGGACCGCGTACGTGATGTAGTAACAACATTCTCACCACGCTTCCTTCTTGAGAATTTTTTTTTTTTTTTATTAACAAAATGATCCACGGCAGCAAAGGCCATTGGACTAAAGAGAAAATAACAATGTGTAAACATTAGCATATAAAAATTAAATTAAATTAAATTATAGTTTAGGGTCGTTAGACATAAGAAATATATACAAACTAAATTAAGTGAATAACAATATATGGATAACTAGTATGGTGGTCTGTGACGCCCGTTAGACTAGATTTATCAGGCGTGTTACCGAGAGGAAATGGCAGAGTTTGATGATGTTGGATGTTTCCGGACTTTGTGATTCTGCAAAGTGATTGGATATTTGCATCCTTCCTCTCTCAGGGTTGTACTCGACGCACTCCGTGAGGATGTGTTATCTTGAGAATTTATTATTGGCCCATGTGTAGTATTGCGGGACTTCGTGGTATAGAATTGTCTTTGTGAATTCATCTTCATTACAGAGCTCAAAGAAAGTCAGCAAAGTGGTTTCACGTGGGTTTTGGGCCACTTGTTCAGCCGTTTCAGCGATAAAATACACCCTTTAGCCGTTTTCGCCATATATATTTTATAATATATACCATCCCCTATTTCAAGCCCTTACAGCCCTTTTTTAGTATTAAAAAGTAGCGTATGTTTTTTCTCAGTGTCTAAACTATCTATGTACCAAATTTCATTTAAATCGGTTCGGTAATTTCGGAACCTATTCAATACAAACAATCAAATCTTTCGTCTTTATAATATTAGTATAGATAGACTAGATATCCTGCTTGGTGTTTCTCGTGCCTAAGGTTATATATTTGTGAAAAAATGTATATATAATATTTCTGCTACTTATAATAGTAAAAAATACGTAACCAATGGCAACCCTATGTCCCTATACATAAATAAAAAAATTATTCTTTTTTTCATGAACTGAAAACTGAATTCATTTTTGAATTACCATTAAGCTACCTATAAGGTCTGAAAAAATAAGCTATAAACAACCACCAAGCCTCTATAAGAATCTATTGATATAGTTTATATTGAAAACGGCCCAATAATTTTTGAGTATCTAGCTAACAGACAAACTTCCATTTTTATGTAAATAGGTATATGAAAATAGAGACCAATCAATTTTTATAAAAATATTTAAGCATTGCCATCCATTTGATAACCTTGCACCATTTCTTAAATAACAATGGTCTCATGTTTCAAATATCACTCTTCTACTGATTGATCTTAAATTTTCACTTTCTAAGTTTTTGCGTGTCTACAAAATTAACTGAACCAAAGAAGTTAAAGTTTTTATACTTATAATCCATTTTATTTTTTTATTTTAATATAGAAATTGTTTACATATTTTTGAGATTTTACCATCACCCCATTATTTTAAAAATTGTATTGACACATGAAATGTACACATAATTTAATATATTAACAAAACTTACATCACTACTACTAATTAAAATGTTATAATATATAATACATTTAAGATCTAAATAAACAATATCAAAAATATTATTATAAGTTTCAAGAAAAGCAGAAAATAAATGTACATAAACTAAATTATACTAGTAGAATATTGTACTCATAATTTCATAAACTTCGTCGACACATGATTAACGCACACTATCGAGGTAAAAAATGCATTATTTACATGTTTTTTTTAAGCAGAACAAACTGTATAATATTAATTGTACCTTTTGTACTTATAGTTACACTTTTGTAATCAATGATATAACTTTTTCTATGAAAGAATGAATTTTAGTCTATCAGTGTTTGAAATTAATTATTTAATGTGTACGAATAAATAGAGAGAATTTAAATATTTTAAAATGTACATCTATTTTAACTTCATATTCGGTCCTTCATTAGCTTAAAAAAATTAAATAAACACACTAAAATCAGTACTTTAAAGTTTAAACCTCTTCATTATAAGTATGTTGTATACTTACAATTACAAAAAATAATTTTCAGCATCATCGGACGTGTCTCTTTGTAACTTTTATTCATAATATAGTTAGCTTGTATTTTGTAAAACTGTTTATCTCGAAAATTGCAACACTTCATTATGTAGATATATACGACGAAAACCATACTTAATTATAAGCAAAGTATTTACAAAATAAACAAATAATGTTATACTTCTACAACTTTAATTTAAAATATCGTTTTAATGCAACGGGTACCTAAAGGATCAGTTTCTAAAATTACTTCCGGAGAACGAATAAACTCAAGTCTCTTGTGTTCATATTATTTTTTTAACTTCTTTAATCTTATAAGACACGAAACTTTTCATCTTAAACGAGACATTTTGTAGCCTTGACTATTGTCGGTATGAAGTATTTTGATGATACTACATAGAATCGTTTAATGTTCATAAGACAAGCAAATTTAAACATTCCTCGCTTTAAATCTACCGAGTCTCATGCAGTTAAAACAGCTAAAATTAAATTTGCAAACATAAAATACAATGATAATTAGATAAAAGAAAACCTACTAAAAATATTTATACAGTTTCAAATATAAATAACTATCAGTTTTACAATTTCTGTGAAATGCGACATTATCCATCATACAATATATATTTTAATAAATACTTAATATTAATATGATCTATAAAGCCTATTAATTTTATATCATAACTAATTCAAAATATTTAGGAATTATTATTGTTTAAAATTGTAAGTATTTGTAAAATACCCAGCATATGTTTAACACACCTACTAAGTAGTAATATACTACTTATTATATAACATGTTACTGGAAAGAAATGACATATTTAATAATTACCAATACTGAATACACACAAGTACACAACATATTATTATTAGTATTATTCGGCTGTACAGTCGTATACATGAATATATCATAGATTGGAAATCATATGCAGCGCATGTCTATTTTAATATTTCTATAGACCGAGATTTATACCATCTTTAAAATTATGAAATTTTCTTTTTTGAAAAAAATCTCAATGGTAAAAAAGTTACTTAAAAGTTTTTTGTTACATGCCATTAGATAACAAGCTATAACTGTGTAAATTGTCTTTTTGATCGTTATTAACATAATATATCCATTAACCATTATAAATATAAAACTCAATTCCGATTGTCCGTCTTGATTCTAATACATTTTCCCAGAAAATTAAATTAAACTATTATTTGAACTTCGCAACATAATATATTTTTTAATTTACTTGATGGAAAAATAATTTTTGAGAATACCCAACAATTCTCACATAATATTTATTCGTGAATTAATGTTGTTTACTATAAAACCGTTTTTATAATCTTCTATCCAGTACCTAATTAACGAATTTTTCTACCTAATTCAATGTTCAAACAAAGTTAAAGAAAATTGATAATAGTCAATAATAATTTAAATTATTTTATTTAAAAAAAATAATTCTAAACTGTAAAATATATATATATATATTATTACTAGATATCGATTCAACGTAAAATAAAATAAATATAACAAAACAAAAATTTAATTTAAAAAAAAGCTTTAAATGAGATACAACTAAAATTAATACATATATTTTATTTAACTATATTATGTATTTATATTATACCATGATTTATATATGTTTAACAATAAAATTGTTTTTGTTTATGTCAAGTTCTTTAATAACAATAAGTGTTTTTACATTACAATATATAATCTATTTTATCTAACATTTTCAATTATGAAAAGAACAATTGAAATTTATGAAAATAATATTATATGTCCATTAAAAGACAAGTTGTAAACTGGAAACAGTTAGAAACCAATGCATTTAAAACCCATCTTAACGAATAATATTTTAAAAGTTTGATTACAGTGTAGGTACCTAAACTATATTATATTATATTTTGAACACAAAATCAATTATTTTCAATTCGAATCTTTTAAAAGTGTAAGAGTATGTATATTTTATATAATACCCAATGATGACTATAAAGCCATTAATCGTCAAAGATACATATTTAAATATTTTATACAATTAATGGATCTTTTTTTAATTACAACAAATATATTATTTATTTACAAATACATATATATATATATTATGATATAAGTTATAATTATAATAATTACCTGTACAACTATAACTATTAAATAACTATATGTAATTATAACTCGTGACAACTGATAGGTCAGTGCTATATATATATATATATTATAACTAATTGAAAATTTAAAATATGTCATTGTATTTATTATATAAAGAGAGAGTTAGGATTTTATACATTTCACTTGTATAAAGATGTGAAACATTTACAATACCTTAAGTGTTTAAAATAATACAATTTACTGTTTACTGTTTACTGTACTCAAAGTGTAGGTATTTACAATTAAAATAATTTAAATTCAAAAATAAACTAATAATAAGTAACATTATATAATACTGCATGATTTTTTAATATAATAATTGCATTTATAGAAATATAATTTATTATTTGATTTAGCTATTTTCCAAGTATTAAAATTTCCAATTGATCTAATATATTACAACATAGTAGTAAATAATAATAAATTATCAACAGTAATGATGTGTCAATTGATTGAAGAGTACTTCTACTGTCTTTTTTAAACTCTAGCGATTCTCGCCAGCTTTTATATGTATAAAAACAATTTAAAAATATAAATGTATGCATATGATTTTATGAATTATGTTTTGAATCAAAATATCATAGAACAATAATATTGTAATAGGTAAACATATGATTTCTCCAAATGCTTCATTATCCCTGACAGTTTTTAAAATAAGCTATGATTAAGCTCAAGAACTTATAGTTTTATAACTTTTTTTTATAATATTCCACATTTGAATTTTATCGCATTATATTTAATTCAATACACACCTATATCATATTATATTTATGTTACCTTTAAAGACGTAAATTATTGAATTAACGTTAATGACTAGTTAATAACAATATTTCCGGTCAAATCAGACTGTTTATGATATTGACTATGAAATAACGTTAATTCAAATTGTTTTCAGGAAATTATGTAATTACCAATATTTCCCAGGTAATGACGATAATTCCGGCCTTTTCCAGTCATAATTGATAAAAATGTTCATTAAATTTGCTTGTTTAATTAGAAACAGGTCTGCGTTGTAAAATCGATTTATTTAATCAGTATTAACAACAACATACTTTCGGGCTTTGTAATATATCGACGATTGTACAGTATTAAGTAAAAGATAGCCGTCCATCGACCATCGTATACATCTTTATAGTAGGTATAGATACAATATAAATCACGATAACGGACAACTTATTTGTTACAATATCTGTATATAGCATACACCATATACTGGCACGCAATGCATAGCATATAGTACCTACCTATCTATAAAGTAGACCGACTTTTCTGTGCCCTGTGCAACGTCGTTTTAAATTCCTAACCTAATGAAATATTTTGATAAACAAAATTATCAACATTGTATACCAGTAGTAGACGTTAAGGTAATTCAATAGTCACGGTTGTAAATGTAAACTATTAATAAAATATTTGATTTTTAAAAGATTGCCTATATTTTCTGTTAATGCCTAAACATTGACGATTCATCTACTAATGTTAGGAATTAATGGTACTGGCTAGGCAGTTACGTTATTAATTATTAGTTATTAACTAAATTACACATTACACATATATGTATGTATGTATGTGTGCATTTGTAATATGGAGTTAAGCATGTTTTATAGGACCGACATGAATCAATATAATATAACACATGGTAAAGATCGTATCTTAACCATTGATAAATTATAAATTATATTGTATTCATTAAAAAGATTTACTCACGTGTTCGGCTTCGAATTGGCAATGTCTTATATAAAACCGGGGAGGATAGACACAAAACACATCCGAAACAAATCACATACGTCTTACAATAATTAGTGTTTTCGGGGCTGAATGCCAAAATATCGGCGTCAAAGCCACTTAGAAATATCGTTTATATATATAATATATATATATATATATATACATATACGTGTATACACAATAGTGTATGCCGACTTGGCGCAAAATCCCGAGCAATAAACATCGACGTTAATCGCAGTACCGGGGTCCAAGCGAGGGTGTGATAGTCTTAGCCGTCTGCATGAAACTTTTTCTTCTTCTTCTTCTTCTTCCGGTCTATTTTTCTCTCCACCCAATTCCCTCCCCCCACACCGACCTTATTCCGATACACACACACCACACGCACTTGTGCAACCCATCACATGTTTTTTCTACGTCTCGATATTACTATAATATTCCTTGGAATTATTATGATACCGTCCCCGAAATATGAAATCACCACCCACGTTTCATTTCATTTCGTTTGTTTGTTGTTTTTTCTTTTTTCTCTATTTCGTGTTGGAACAAATGAACAACTCAGTTTTCATATAAGAGTAATACTTGAAAAGTCTACGTATATAATAAAATATATATTATATTATATGTATACGAAAATAAAAGATCAAGAAAACAGAGTCTGAATGATAATATAATAGAACGAAAAGAAACTGGCAAAAAAAAAAATAATAATAATAATACATCCACATTTCGAAAAGATCAAACCACTCCGGCGCGGTTTTTGAATTGGGCCGAATAATGTTATCGACGGAATAATACAAACGACGGCACTGTTTATTATTATTATAGGACAGGCAGCGACGATGACAAGAATGGATTTCAAGCAATAGCATACACAAACGCCCACACTCACGTGCATAATATATCGTTATAATTTGCGCGTAGGTTACGGGTGTGTAACAAACGGTTGCAGATTTCATAGGATTTGTCAAAGTCGACCTGCACCGGATTATGTAGTGAGGTCGATTGTCCCGGCGAGGATGAATACAAATCGCGCGATGCCCGTCCGATATAGAGCACCGAAACAATACTACACCCATAGGTACTGCGACTGCAGTAGCCGATCCCGCGAGGACGTTTCCCGTTCGATTTTTGTTTATTATTTTTTCTCTCGTCCGACTTTGAGATGAGTGTACATCTTACCCGACTCTTACCCCCACCCCCTCCCCCCAGTCACTCCTGAACTTTCGGTACGACAACACATCCGCGGAGAACAGTGATATTGGGCTTTAGAGGAAAAAATATTTGTAGTAAATAATTATGTTTTGTAGCTAACTATACACTTCCATTTTTCAAAACAGTGTACAATAAAAAGTAAAGGCCGAAATGTAAAAGAGTAAGTAAACAATAGTGATTTTTTTGTATTTTAAATACTAATAAATAGGTATAATATTCAAACAAGAATGTATCATTTACTTAAAATATTATTCTCTTCCGATTTATATACTTACTTAAGTGTCATGACTCTAAAAACCGCAATTAAACAGTAATACCCAACATTCGTTAAAATGTTCTTAATTGTCGAAGTATAATATGATTTCGTAATAAATTACGCCAACGACCGCAATTACACGAGACAGGCTATAAAATATGTACTTTGAATTGAAATTTAAATATATTTTAATTTTTCTTAAAATTTCGTTAAAATATGGCCTATATTTTAGTCCCTTTAAAAAGGCCGGTGTATAACTTCCAACTTTAAAGGTCGTTTTTGTTGCGGTATTATACGCGCGTTACTAAGTACTTACCCGAACAGATGTTTTGTCTGAATCTGATTATTCCGCGGTCGTCTGACCGCTGCCACGCTGATTAACTCGGAAACAAACTTATACATTAAACATTTACGTAATATAAGCAGACGTGTATTGTTAGGATACTGTCGTGATCGCATGATGCGTGATGCGAGTGCGTTATTGTTATTTGCAATTATTCGTCGTAATACGAAATGCTTTGCTATTTGTACGCTTGTATACTCGGTTATCAATTCGAAGTCCGCCGACCTTGTTTTATAAAGCTCGTTTTTTTTTTTTGAAAAATGGACGTACAAAAATCAAATCGAAAGATCTCCGGAGTCTGCAGGATCCCATATAATTATATATATATATATATATAAATGCTTTTTCTTGCTGACGCGATTTTAATTTGTTCGTTACTATGTTGCTGTACGATGTTCTATACGTACACCTCGCTATTTTATGATTAACGAAATTATAACGTTTTTCCGACGTTTGTGCAATATCGTATTTAAAAACATTAAACTCCATAGTATACGGCCGTAAACATCATTTTAATTGTATAAAAATGAAGTGTAGTGTGAAAAATTCGAAACCCGCGTAAAATCAAGATTAAAAAGGATACACCGTGGCCTAAAAATAATGAATAGGCGGTAAAGAATATCTCAAAATCTGTAGATGCGATATGCAAAATGACTGCATTACATAATTAAAAGAAGATTTTAAATAACACCAAGCGAATATTTTAATTATTTCACTCTTAATTGCGTATATATGACTGCCCTATATTTGTGTAATTGTTTAAGTATTATAATATTATAAGATTCAGCCATTACAAAAAACAACTATTATTCATTGTTATAAGGTTTAAAATGCTTAATTTGTTTTAATCAAATAATTTATAGTTTACTAGTTTGTACGTTTAAATTACAATGCTGATATAAGATATATCATAATTATTAATATTTATTATTTTTTTCCAAGCACATAAAAATTATAATTTGTACAATTATTATTTGTCCGATGTAGTAATAACATCAACAAAAGTAAATTGTTAATATTAAGTTAATCATAGTTAAAACATAAATTTATATTTATTTAAATTTAACTATTCAGATTCACACTCAAAAGTTAAAAAAATAACTAATTCACGATTTAATAAAAAGTAAAACACATTATTGTTAATTTATTTATGAAATTTACTTTAAACGTCAATTTCACACACGATTTCATAAATTTTAAATGTAAGGTACAATGTTTTTTACAACAAACAATTTTTAACAATCTACAAAGAAAAAGTACCAATTTTAAAATATTATGTACAAAAAGGAGTTTTATTTTTAAAAAGAATGTTTTTTTTTCATGCACATACATTAATCTATATTGTAAAATATGTTTTAAATAATTATTATTTATTACTTTTAGCATTTATATGTTTTTAATAAATTATTGTGTTTGACACATTTTAAATAAAATACACGAGAATTCAAATTTTTATTCAATTAATTATTATACTAACTAAAAATATTAATTTATAAAATACTATTTTTTTTAAAGTTGTTAGTGGATATTAGTGTAATGATATAATAAATATAATATCCTTTATTGTTAAATCAGTCTGAATTCAACGAAGATATAGTGAAACGGATAAACTCGTTAAATGTCATTTTTTTCATCAGAGATGATATTGATTTTTCTTTTTTTCTACCTTATTTTTTACCATTTAATCGTAATGTTCTGCATTCTAGTTGTCTTCTATTAAAATGTGGTTTAATTTCATTGACAATTTCATTTTATACACATTTGTTGTATATTCTTAGTTTATAATTCCGAAATTAAAAACTCTGCACAAAGATTTATAAAAAAGCATTTTCCATAAATTTCAATTATTTCATGGTCACTAATAATTTAAAATAATGTTATGAAAATAAAAATAAATACTCCATTTTTCATTCAGTTTCTAGAATATCAGATTGTTTTAATTTTTAAAGATAATTTTTTATGAAAAAGAAGTTCAAAGACAATTAATTAAGATCATAATCACGGTGAGACGATGAGTCCATTATAAAAAGTATGCTTAGTATATAGAACTGTTAAATATAAAAAATACAATATCTATAATCATCAAAATTATTTAATTATTATTAAATGGTTATTATTTAACAACAAAATTACTATCATACACTCGTATCTGTAGTTTATCATAATTAACTAAAAATAAATAATTGTATTATATTAATAGTTAAGTATAAAAAAATAAAAGAAAATGTTTAATATTTTATTTGATACATAAGATGAGATAATAAAAAAAAAAAATAATTCTCTTTTTATTCTGTTTTTGGATAAGTTTGATACTTACATAATATAGTGATTTTATATTTGTATTAGCATGAACACATTTTTGAGAAAAATAAGTAGCTATCTACGTTATTAGTTTCATCACCTACACACTTAGTTATCAATTAGAGACATTATGCCATATTGTCCTCTAAACTGGTGATATTTTTAATTTAATCTTAGATTTTTTGTAAACTTGAAATCTTAAGCTTAAACTTCTTATAATATATTTTAACAATATTAAATACATTTAAAAAATCATTGTTCCCAATCTTTTTATTATGAACACTTAAAAATGAAAAAAACTAAATAAATATTATATATCTATAATGAATTAAGCTTTACTCAAAGTAACTTAACAAATATGAAAGTTTATCGTATTCAATCACTGTTACTTCAACATATTAAATAATATAACCATACTTTAACCATAAGACATAGCATAATGAAATTAATACTTATTAATAGTACCCTCTTCATCTATTTTCTTTCAAACTTTTAATTCATTCAAAGAATAACCATAAAATATCTACAAAAAATTAACTCAATCAAATGCATACATATAAATAAATAGCAGATCTATTTTATACTTCTGAGAATATAACTACCACTTTTATTATAATTTTTTAAAAGTAAAAAGACGTAGTTTTTGAATTTTTATTATTGAAATCTACTATCTTTGTGAGCATTTTTTTAATGATTGAATGTTAGTTCCTACAAAAGACATATTAGCAGGTAAAAACTACCCTTAGTATTTACGTTCATTCATAAAAATAATACACCAATATAAAAACTCCAACATAACAAAAACACACACATACGTACTATATGTGAATTCTTACACAAATAAAATAAACATAAATAAAACTCCAAAAATATGCTCGCTAACAAAAATTACGAAATTTCAGAAATATAACATATTTTCTTCCCACTTATTTAAATGTAGGAATAATATCTTAAATGTTGTAGTTAGTGTGGTTAATATCTATTTGTATTGTATTGCTTAAAAAATATCTTCAGTATAATTTTTGATTTAATCCAGTTTGGTTATTATAAATAAAAATGTATAGATTAGTTTTATATAATTTAAATTTTGTATCTAATAATTATTATTGTGTATATAGTAACTCAAATAATAAACATTTATTGTCATCTATAAAAACGAATTAAACGTATTAACATAACAAATTAAATAATAAGCGCATTATTCATTTAAATCATAATTAATAATCGCTAAAAATATTATAAATTTTATCGAACTCCTAGTTTTGGTTTTGGCTATCTTTTGGTAATATAAATAAGTAATTAAAAAATAAGCATATAATATACCAATAATAAATAGATATTATCTATAAACATATTAAAACAAATTGTTTAACAAATATATTAAAAATGTAATAAAATATAGAATTAAGTAACTAGGTAGGTACAAAAAAGTATATAGTTTTTAATTGTTTATATATGTTTTTTTTTTTAATTTTTAAAATAAATTGTATAAATTTATTAAATGTTAATTAGATATTTATTTATTTATTATTACATAATATTATATGTTTATTTTTCAAACAATTTATTTGTATCATCCAAAAATATCTCAAAGCCAAATCTATTAGTCATATTAAATATATAAAAGGTTTGACGTTTGGGAATTTTTATTTTTAATTTTTTTTACCTACACTAATTATTTTTAGATTCTGTGCAGAGTGAAAATGTATTTATTTTACAACGATGTGTGTTTTTTTTTTCTTTTTTGTGTGTCTATCATCACGAATAAGGGTAGTAAAAAAGTGCTCTGATTTTCTTCAACTTTTCCGGTAGAAAAGTGATTTTAGTTGGTACTTTGTGGGGGTCAAAAGTAAAAAATTCCCTATAGTTTTCAAACGCGTCGAGAAAAATAATAAAAAAATAAAGAAAAAACGGGAATTTTTACGCTATGCAAATTTTTGGCAAAATCAATTTTATTTATCACAGTTTATATATGAAATGTTCATAAAATTTTTCTATTAGCTATTTCTATACACAGTAAAATTTTCAATATATTTTGACTTTTTTTGAGCTATTTAAAGGAATAATTAATTTTTGGCTTTTTTTTATTATTAATAATAAAACATTTTTCAATCGGTTAATAAACTTGAAAATGTAATACAAGGTTTTTATAAATTGTTGTAAGTGAAAATTAAAAAAAAAAAGTTGAGCCTATATCTTCAATATTTTTTTATAAGCGCCTAAAGTTAAAATTTCGACAAAATACGTAAAAATCACGAAAATTTGAAGGTTTTTTATAAGGAAATTCATAAAATTTTTTTTTTTTAAATTTAAGATTTGAAAATTCAATATAAAATTCTCTATAAGTTTTTCTATCTTCTGCCTAACTAATTTTTATAAACGTTTGAAATTAGACATTGAATATTCACCCTTTTTTCCGGAAACGAATTTCTTATTTTTATGTGATTCAGAAAGGAATAACTGTAGACATTTGAAAATTTAACAAAATGTTTAGATTACTATTTTCTATACACCAAAAAAATTTAAAGATATTTTGACAATTTTTGAACTGGTTGTAGGCCTAAGAAATTTTTGGTTTTTTCAAATTATTTTTCTTTAAATACCGATAAAAAAAAAAATTCGTTCGGACAAATTTCTTAAAAATTTAATGCAAGATTTTTCGTAATTTTTTTTAAATAGCAGATCAAAAGTAGTAAAAAATATATATGCACAATTTTTTTTTATAAGCAATTAAACTTCAAATTTTGACTGAAATTCATCGTCAAACACTTACAAATTGTATTGTAATTAAAAATTGATAAATTGTTCAATTTTTATAACTAAGAATTGAAAATTTGAAACAAGGTTTTTCGTAAGTAATGTATAGTTTAATCAAAAAAATTAAAATATAATTTTTTATAGACATTTTAAATTCAAATTTGAACGAAATTAGATATTTAAATAAAGAATAACAATGTTATTTATTTTATTGTAATTTAAAAATATTTTTTGAGGATTCTTGAAATTTTTAAAGTATATTATTATATTTTATACACTTAATGAATTTTTCAAATGCAATGTTTTCTACAAAAAATGAATTTAACCTAGTGTATTATTAATAGTAATAAAATTAATTATTTTAATAGCAATAATATCTTAAAATAAGTACCCTTAGTTATGTAGGCTGACAGTCTTCGCTCAGAATCATTTTTTGTATACAATGATATATATCATTGTATACTAATTTAACACATCCATAAAAGTGACCTACTCGATATCTACTGTACAGCAAAATGGTACCTTCTTGCCGACCTTTTATTTTTTAATTTTTAGATCTTATTAGTGTTACCCAAGAAGCACAACGAGGAGGTTGGCTCTAAATTGTCTCTCAAAAAAATTGTTTACAACTAATTTGAAAATATTATTTTGATCACATATTATATTAAATCATTAACTAAGTCATTACAAAAATATTATTTCTAATCAAAAATCTTATTTTTTATATATCACAAGTATAAAATAACTGAATTTTAAATAAATATTTTTTATATAATGGTATTTAAACATGATGATTGTCATAATATGTTTGGTGCACAAAATGTATTTATAAATATAAACAAAAAGCTGTGTATAGTAATATTATTAACTATATAGTATCAAAAACATCGCAGTAACAACTAGGTGTGTCTACAATATATTCAAACGACCAAGTAAAGAACACACAGTATCCAACGTCATATATTTTTTGACATAATATGACGTATGATATGTCTATAAAATATTACCTACAAGAAAACCAAAATACTATAAGTAAATAGCACAGAAAATGAAAATGTTTAGCCATGATTTTTTATGTATAACAATAACGTTTTATATAAACATTCTTAATTTTTTAGTTGTATGCGCCGACATGATGGTTAAACGTAAAAAATTATCTTCAATAACACTTACGCATGATATTATTCGTCAATTATTCAATATAATCCAAGCTTCTAGAAAATCCTCGAATACCCAGATGGTGCGTAGGAATGTGTCAAAAGGGATGATTGAAGATTTACGACTGTTCAATATATTATTATGTATTTCATTTAAAATATTCAAAGATTTCATATTTACAATAATCTTATGAATGATTGATATTTGTCTTCATTGTTGTTGGAGGTAAAAAAATAAACAATAATCGTCTGTTCGAACGAAATCAAAGTTGCAGTGCGGGTAATACTTTATATTCGATCAAATATACGGCTTCCACGCGAAAAATCAACTAATAAGACCAGATATACCAATATAAATATTGTATAGTATGAAAAGTGCTACATTTCGTTTATTTCCCACGGGAATATATATACATTTGTCTGTTTATGTAGGTACGCTTTAGCAATGACCATACAAAACAAATCAAAATTAGTTTGTCCCTTGAGCACAAATACTAAAATTAAATTTAATGGTATTTATCAAAATATCTAACAATTTCAATTTTTACAGAGCGTTGGTATAATAACTATTGTGAAATCAATATGCAATAGCAGTTGTTTTTATCGAGTGAGTATATATATCAGACAGAATCACAGCAATTTATTTTTAATACATTTTATAATTGTTATTAAATTCAATGTTTTATTTCTGTATGTTATACCAAACCGTAGTACAGTATTAATAGTTTCCACGAGTTTTGCAACTAAAGATGTCAATACTTCATAGTTCATATTATACATTTATACAGCTTTCGTAGCTCCATATACGAATTAAATATCATCAAGAATAAATTTTACAAGTATATTTGAAACTTAATTTACATAAAAGTATAAAATAGCAATGGACACAGAAATATAGAATGCTGGAGAACTGTTTTCAAAAATGGGAAATTCGTCTAGCTTTGCTTACATCTGAGTAATCCAACATTTTAAGATTAATTATTATTATTCGAAACAACGATACACAATATTATACATTGTCACGTTCAAAAAATTATTCCGAGTAGGACATGATTAACTATTTCGTATTTTTAATATAAACTTTAAGCTATCGTCGAAATATTGAGTAGTCAAAGAGCTTTTATTAAGATAATGACAAGGTGCACAGTCAATCAACCTCAGCCAAATACATATTTGTTTATTTGTATTTAAGCTCAAAAAATATGATAATCTTCGCGATCAAATCTAAAATAATAATATACTTACAATTATCAAACAGAGAGACAACTGAAATAATACGATTACGCCCAATTTCCAAAATATTATTTATTCACTTTATTTTTAAATATTATTGTTAATTTATTCATATAAAATTATTATATTTCAAATAAGTGAATTTGAAAAAAAAAATATAATATAGTTTCCACTTTCAGTTTTTATGTATTTCAGCTATAGACTCCACATGTGTAAGTTATAGTTACGTACTATCAAATATTTGCCAAACATAAATTATTAATAAAAAAAACTTAATAAATACCTCGTTTATTTATATATTAACAAATATAAAAGGCCGTTTGAAATAAACAAGAGTAGTTCTATCATATTTAATAAGTCCAATATGAAAACAAAGATGTTCAATATTATATTTTTAATTTGCATGCAGGACAGTAAGAAAAATATATTTTCATGGATAGTTAAATATAAATTCAATGCATATTATGATAAAAGCATACATTATAATTTCTAAATTAAAAAAAAAAATATATTTAAATATTATCATTGAAATATATATATATATATATATATATACATTATTCGTATAATTTCAGTAGATATTTTTATTTTTGAAAACTTATTTTTTATATACAATATAAAATAAATTATCTTCTATATTCTATTGGTACTATAGATTTTTACTATTTTTTTAAAAAAAAAAAATTATATATATCATAGGTGAATTAAAAATGAATTTATTCAACAAAAAAAAAAAAAAATGTATTTATCTGTAACGCTTCTCTAGATTTTTCTCAATTTTATAATGCAATAGGTATATAATATTCATATATATTTATATTTAATTAAATTAAATATTTTTAGTTAATATTCTTGAATTTTAATAAAGGAATTCAACGCGTTTTGTTCTCATTTATGGTTAGTTGTTTCAGTTGGTATGTGACTTTTGAGTGAACTGTTCGTAATGGCGGGAGTGCTCTAAAAGTTTTATTTAGACCTACATAAAAATACAAATTGAAAAGTTTTATCTAGTCAGCACATTAGTCGGTTTGTTCAGTAGTACTTTTAAGCGCAAAGAAAAACTACCAACACATTGATGATATAAATTCCACATTTTTTATTTTTTAAAATTTACATATCTTATATTATGATAATTCAAAAATAATAATCTTAAATATCTACTAATTATGTATATATTATATTCACACTAGTAATATCTGTGTTTTATCTAACCCATTATCAGTTTTTGCTTAAAAAATGTATTTGTTATATCATTTGGAATTTCCTCACTAAAAGTTTCTTTATTCTTTGGTATTAGATATAGTATCAATGCCGAAATACCTGTGTTCGGGTAAAACTATTTTCGTACATTTTTTTTTTTTTAAATTCATTTATTCCACATTATTTCATATTTTTGAATACAATTTAAGTACATGTATTTAATTTCTCATAAAAAATTGTTTTATCTGATAATATATCACAGTTAGCTAAAAAGTCCTTAATTGTTTTAACCAAGTACCATTATAAATATTTTTTTCTGGCATGCTTTAATGATGCACTTTTAGAATATTTGTTTTTCAAACTGAAACATTACTGCGTAGTTACTTGGACAAACCTTTTTATGTTGGAACTCGGGAGTACCTCATGCTCCTGAAGTAATTCAACAGAATCTTTTTTTTTACATTTATAGGTAACTGCCAATTTTCAGAATAGTAGTAATACTTTTAAGGTTTTTTTTCAAATAATGTGGTTTAATTCTTAAATTAAAAATTCTTTAACAAACTAATAGTTAATATATAAAAGTAACCTCATTTTTGTAATCAATATTATCATTTCTCATAAAACAACATGGCAGTCGATGTATTTTGTAAATATAAAACGTTTATGCGCCTATACAATTTTCCACAATATTTGATATGATTACGTAGATATCTAAATTATTATATAGCGTACAAAAAAAATGAAATACAGTAAATCAATTTTTTTAAAAGCTCATTGAATGAAACCCACTGCTTTTAATCATGCACGAAGGTCATTAACCTCACAAGTAAAATCACTGAAATACAAATTACACCAACGAAAAATGAATATCATTATTTTTATTTTTACAATAAACTGAACGACATTCAAACAGACTTACAAAAGCACAGCAAACAATACAATATTTTCCATTTTAATTGACATTTTAAAAGTTAAAAGTCTTTTAATTGCTCTTCATAAGGTTAAGAACATAACATCCATTTACTTTCATATTCAGAAGCATGATGTTATTAATATTTGGCCCATAAATTAATTAAATCGACCAAATCCAAACTTTATTTCGGAATACATACAAAGTGCCAAATAATTTGTAATCACTGAGAATCCCATCTAAATGTATCATATTATTATAATACATCAAATCTGATCAAAAATATCAGCTTTAACTATTAAAAAATACAACTTTAAGTGACTATATAACAAAGCATATGACTTTATGACTAAGTTACTTAGGTGTATTTTACAACACATTCAGTTTTGATACCTACCAGAAAAAATTTTAGTTAAATATATAATGGGTTACTCGTACATTATATATTCAAATAATTATGGTTTAGATAAAATATGGCTGTCCCGTCAAAATCTTTTGTTTTCAACCCGATTTTGTTATGTTTCTGTTAATTTTAACATTTTTTTATTTATCACACTTGCAAACAATAATTGACAACATTAAGTTAAATAAACACATTTTGAAAATGTAATTTTAAATACGAATAATATAAGACAGATATCTATAGTTTAAGTTCTAATAACAGTTTAGCAATTTTATCAGAATTCTTATGAACTTTTTAAATGAATATATTTTATTCAATGGCCCTTATCCACAGTGTATATTCTACCATGAAACTCAACTTATGTATCATAATATATACCTACTAGTATAATACAGTAAGATTGGTTTTATTTAGTTAACTACAAAACGTAATACCTACACTTCTAAACAAAATGTTTTTATCTTTTTTTCTCATTAAAATTGCTATTTAATATAACCAAAAGCATATACAAATGTTTAGTTAAATTAATCAAAAAAAAAAAAAAAAAAAAATTAAAATCACATTTGTTACTCTAATTTTGTTTTATTTTAACCACCAAATCGGTAATAGTTCTCCCAGCTTCCAAGCGTTTTATTATATAATAATTATATAATAGAAATAAAAATAAATATTACTTCTCTAATCCACACAAACATTTGGTATTTTTATACATATACTATTTTGCTTATATTATTAATTAATAATTAAATATTTAAATTATATTAATTATAATATAATATAATTATATTTTAATTCAATAAATAGTGTGAATGGTATAGACAATTTTTATCGTTGAGAGAATGAGATGAATGTTCCTCGTAATGCTTAAAAAAAGAATGTAATATAGGTTAAAAATGGCTATTATAATAAACCCATTAAAGGCCATTAGTAGAACGTTAGACCTGTAAGAAACTATTTTAATTCTGTTATAAAATATTGTTATATCTTCAAATATTATAATTTATAATGTATGCTTTTATAAGAGGTAAATCGCATTGTGTGCGTTATATGTATTCATGAAAAGGTAACCGTATAATTAGTAGATTACCTACGTTCTGAAATTGTTTTATTTTATTATTATTTTTATGTAATTTTGTTGTGTAAGATAAATATTTAATACGGTACACATTTAATCTAATGTTCCGAAACAAAACTAAATGGCTGTTTCGTAAATAGCAATAAAATCTTATAACACAGCTGCATAATAACTATAATAATTTGAAATCGAACAATTTCCTTTTGCCACAATATCAAATCAAAAATACTTTTGGTCATAAAATAATTTGAAGATATGGTGCAAAAAGAAATTTGTAAAAAGAAAAATGTTTTATGTAATACGTATATATTTAAAAGAGACTTACCCATACAAAAAAACACCATATAAAAATTATTTTTAAAATAATCATTAGACAGTGTATTTGCTACATAATAATTTGTATCACATCATCCACATATTTCCGTGACGTATTCGGCATAGTTTATTTATTTATTTATTTATTTTTGAAATTGATGTGTAATGAGAACAAAAATAAATATATAATAATATAGTGGTAAATAAAAAAAAAAAACTTACGACAAAAAAAAATAATATACTAAAAGCTATAGCAAACTGACAAAGAATTCTATGCAAATTCTATGCATTTATACGAGTATAAATGTAATATATTAAATGTATCTATATAGTTTAAAAACCTAAAAGTTGATCAAAGGTAACCATAATGCTTTGATCGTATATGACCGCAACTGTATAACGTTGTAAATTGTAAAATACATATTGTACTATAGAGTGTATAAAAAATATTGGTCTTGTAGTTGTCCGCTAAATTTGATTTCAAACTAGATTATATTAAAGTAGTTACGTTAGTTTTGATAGATTGTTATTCATAATTTAAACAAACGAAAATGTACTTGATGTATAAAAATAATTTAAATAATCTTTATAGAAGTCCTGTAGAATATTTTAAAATGCTAAGTCTTAAAGGACGTGAAACTTTTATTACAAAACTTAAGTGTGTTTAATGGTTACTATTTTATACTGCTTTAAAAACAATTATTGCGCTATAGGTACATACTGTAGGATGTAGGTATTTGTAGTATATAAAACAAAATACAATTAAAATGTCTATTTTATGACTAATATAAACTCAAGAGTAGTGCTACATAAAAATAGCATTATCTCAAAAAGTCAAATTCAAACGGTGTTTTTATATTTTTCTAAAACAATTAATAAAAACATTTCATTGTCCTTAAACATTATTCAAGTAATTAAAAATATTTGTTCAATTTGGTTTGGTACATACACACGAAAAATTAATCTGTTAATTTTGTTTGAGTTTCAAAAAAATATAATATGAATTTATTTAGATAATTTTATGTAACTAAAATTAAAAAGTGTTAAATTCTTATTCGTGTTACATAAATATACGAGTATATTATGTTGTAGGTAATTTTGAATACCGGGCAATTTAGTCCTCTTAGACAATTTGAACCTCAAATACTACCAAATAATTTTTTGTGTAATATTTTTTTTTTTAAATGTATCATCATTTATAATTCTTATAATTATATAATACTGATGAAAAAAAACAGTAAACAATTATTTGATATATTATTGATTATAATTGTATTATTACTTATTTCTTACATATTAACAATGATAATTCATTTTATTAAATATATTATGAATACTTTAAAACAATTATATCAATAATAATAATTTTATACCTATTATTTATTTATTTTGTGTGTCGTGCTATAAATATTAAGTATATTATGGTTATTATATCATTAATAAAAAATGGGGGTATATAATTATTAACATTGTTGTAATTGTTTTTCAGAATATACGAGTAATAATAAAATTGTAATTAACAATATAATATGTTTATTGCTTTTTCTATCAATATTATATAATTATAAATAATGACACCTACGTTTAAAATAAAATATTGCACAAAAAATGATTTGTTGGTATTCACAATTCCAATTTCCCGGGCAGGAATAAATTGTGTATTCTACATTGCCAGTAACATACATATATAAGAAAGTTATAAAAACATATATGTTAATAAATTAAATTGCATTAGGAATTTGAAATGTAATTTGTATCGCTTACAGCTGTGTATCTATTTATACGAAATGTACATTAACCGAATATACAAATTGCAATATTGATGTTTATTTATTATTAAAAGTTCAATGAGTTTAATTACTAAATTTCAAGTAAAAAATATTTTTGCTTACGAATAATATAAAAGCTAAAAATTAGTACTTTTAAAAGATAAATAACTATTTTTTATTATACTGACTAATAACCGTTTCATATGTTTATAACATTAAGCCACTGGGAGTTTATTAAACCGTATACATTTTATAAAATGCAGCTTACTAATAATCATGTGGAATGTAATACATAATTAAAGAACTATATCAATTACTTGAGTAAAAGTATTTCTGTAATTTATATATTATACTTCAAATTTATTTTACATGACTACAATACTGTTTTAAGTGCTACCGAAATTGAAATTTAAAAATAATTTAATAACTAATAACAATATACTGTTGTTGAATTATTCAATATTTGGTTTTCGATTATTTTAAGTCTGATTTTTATTTAACCTTAACTAAAAATAAAGTATAAATATTTATAATTTATTCCTTCAATATTCAAATAAGAGAGAAAGTTTATTTTATTTATATAAATAAAATAAACTCGAAGTTGAGATGCTGAAATCTATAACCTATATTAAAAAAAATATTTAAAATAACAAATTCATCATTTATTTGTGAGTAGTAAATCCACTAATAACCAGTTAACCAAATAAAGAAAAATTATAAAACGTATTTGTATGGCAGATCCTAAATTCAGAAGTAAAATGAGTGGATCACATAATAATATTGTTAGTATTACAATTTTAATTGTAAAAATTGGAAATATTGAAATAGTTTTACTTCAAATTTATGTTATTCTAAACAATAAGTGTATTATATTTTAATTAAATGAAAATCGAAAGGGTAATCATTTTGTATAAAATCAGCTTAGTGTAGCTTAGTGTATAATATATACTAAGCTAAAATTATAGTATTAAAATTGTACATATTATGTACAATTTTACAGCTTTCCAATTCATCGATAGTATTACAATTATTTTAGTCTATAATCGAAGTTACAATTAAGTTATTACAGAGAGTATGTTTACATTTTATCTCATTGAATAATTGTATTTTACGTACAATTAATCAATTTGAATCAAGCCATAAATTTAAGTTTCTTTCATTTAATCCAGGGTGGCTAACGCCAAATCCATACCACAAGTAGCACATTAAGACATTTTGAATGGTTGTGATTAACACAACAAAGCATGGATAATAATTCAAATATATAAAAAAAAAGATATATAATTCTAAGACTCTTCTCGCAATAGTAAGTTATACTGAAAAGCAGAAAATAAATTTTATTTTTCGTGGCTTGGCGAGGTGCGTTGGCTGCTACCAATCACGTTCTGCGACAGAGTAAACAACGCCCGCTACTTCTAGTTCCCGGATGGGTCATCCGGGTTTTGTAGTAATAAAAACCTTGCCATACATATACACACGTGTTAAAAAAAAAACCCTACAGTACTCTCTCCCAAAGTTCCACAGGCTAATGACCTTAACTATCAAAGCCTTAACCCCTCCCCCCCACCCAAAAAAAAAAATAAAATTGTATTTTCTTTGACAGTACACAACTTTTTAATTTTAAACGAAATTTTAGGTATAAATGTTTTCACAATATTTTAGCACGCAGACACTCGTATTCAATTCAAATTCATTAATAGTCGATAAAGTAACCAAATATTGAAATATCCATAATACCCTTGGATTGGAAGAAAATAAGTATGACTATTGTGGGTATAATAGGTTTTGTGCTTAAGATATGAAAGGCATCAATTTCAACAAGGTATTATGTTTCCTTAAAGTTAAGTTGAGTATATTCACATTTTCAACTCTTTATAATGAGTTGCGAGAATGAAAGGGTGTGATGAACGACGATAAAAAGCACACATTTTAATGGTTTAAGTTATTGCCGGAGTTATTGAAACAAGTTTTTATTCTATATAAGTGTATAAATGGTATTCGAAGTAGCATTACGTAAATTACCTAACAGAGAATAAAATATGATTATTTAAAAAAGTTCAAGTACAGAAAGCATTATTATTAAAAATAAAATTGGGAAATCTTATACAGAGGTAAAAATAATATAAAATAAACTTAAGTATAAACATATTATTATAATTTATATATAAAAAAAGACGTTATTTTTATAACTATGATGAAATCAAACATCAATTTAATTTTATAATTTATACTGTAATTAGTCGGGATCTTAACAAAAAAATGTCGCCTATTTTTATCCAATCCATTTACTGTATAAAATTTAATTCAAAATCCAATATTAGCTATATGAAATATATAAGTTTTACTGATAAAGTTTAAAACACCGACTTAACATAGCCTGTAGAAGTAATTTCACTTTCAACCATATAATATAACATGCAATAACATATCATTAAGGTGTTCATCATTATCATTTTTCTTATTATTGATTTAAATGATGATATAAGAAAAAATTATATCTGTAGACTCAAATGTCTTAGTTTATATACCAACATAAGAAAAAAACTTTTTTTATTCATGGTTATTAAAATACTTATAAATTACTTTAATACAGATATATTCAAGTTGGGCCTTATGTTGTTCTACTCCTATATTTGAAAATACTTAGGTTAAATAATAAAAAAGTCAGTGTCTAAAGACTGATTTAAGACACTCGGTCAGTTTCACTTTTTTGGCATGTCTACTATTATTTGTAATTATTTGAAATTTGTAAGTACCTAGTAATAAATCCGTGCTATTAATAAATGTTCCACAGCATTGATTATTATAGTGTTTATATTTTATACAGTTATTATGCAGTTTTTATTTTTAAACTTGAAGTAGGTAGATAAATTTAACAAAAATTGTCTGCTAAGACATTTGAAAATGATATAATTTAAGTTAGATGCGATATTTTAGTGATCATCCATTGAAGATTTAACTTAGAAAGTTAAAATTTTCATAAAACTAATTTCAAAATAGTTTTAAATATCCAGCTACGCATTTTATTTAACATTATATTAACATAATGTAATAAATCATAAAATACACATAGTAAATTATTTTTTAAATTAACTACTAAACATTTCGAATTCTACTTACAATTTATTGTTTTGGAATTCAGAAAATATAATATCTATAAAACAATATGTTTATCATACATCTAAAAAAAGGATCATTGTAGAGATTTAAATTTCAATTGAATATTTAAAATTATTACTATATTTAATAAAGTTTATTAAATGTTTATTTCATTGAATTTTTATTTTTAAAATAAACACACAATCAAAAAAATAATAATCACTTCAAAATGTATAACACATGTTACCTTTTACCTCTATGGCAGGTTTAACCAATCAAAACAAAAACCAAAAGCATATCGTAGAAAAATAACCATATGTAACACGTAACAATCCAAAATGTCAACATTAATACAAAAATATGTTTCATTAAATTTGAATTATTATATATTTTAGAATTATAAAATAAATAATAAATAAAAATATACTTTATTCTTATGGTATTTTCTATAAAAGTTATTGTTTTTACGAAGGTTATTGAATATTACAATCGTCTAGTGTATACTAAATTGAAAAATCGAGTTTAAACAAAATAATGACTGTAAAAACACAGAGTAAAACGGTAAAATTAGAAAAATAGATTTACAGATACATAAATAAAAATACGTAACATGGACTTAAATCGGAAAGAAATTCATTAAATTCATTACACCAACTTAATTTATAATTTTAGATAGATACTTCCTAAACGAAATAAATTCTTATATGACTAATACGATCACACCTAAATACATAATACCTAATACATCACGGTAAACATATTAAATTAAATAAAATAGTTGCATTAAAATATTAAATAATTGACAAAATCTCTCATTTCAATATTCTTTGATATTCAATATTTATACTAAAATAATACAATAAGACGTTCGTCTTATAAAGACTATTATGAATAATATGATGTTTCATTTATACACCTAATAGACGCTTTTGTAAGGTTTGATTAAAATGATAATGCATAAGAAATGATTTGATATTTTCTTTGAGGTTTGTAAAGTTTGTGAATAATCTTATCTCTAATATCTTTTAGAGAAAACTAAACTATTCTAAAAAGAACTTTATCTTCTACTATTTGAAACTCATACATTTCCTTCCATATACTATTAAAAATATAGTTTTACAGATGTTATGAAATAATGATTGATTGGGGTAAAATCGGTTGTCATTGGCGCACCAAAAGACACGGAGGCACCTTTCAAAACGTCCTCCAACGTACGGCAGATAGATTTGTCGAAATTGGTTTTGATAAACGAGGTCGAATTTGTTTTTACAAGTTTACATACGATTTTCCGTGTATGGACCGTGTCCGGAACATTTTTTTAGGCAAGTCGATATACATTTTTTGGTGGCACTTCTGTGGTATTAATGGTAGTGGTATCAACGCGTGCTGTATATTATATTATGATTGTACCCCTGCTCGCACTGAACTATAAATTAACATGGCCCGTGGACATATTATACAGTCGTTTTTTATTGTTTTAAATGAGCCTTGAGTGGAGAGACAAGTGAAAAAAGTACGACCGTATAAAAAAAAAGTACAAATTGGGTGTGTACAACACAGAAAACGGGAAGAGTGCGCAGAAATTTAAATTCTATTGTTGTTCGTGATTTGAATGCACAGATTTGTTTGGGTTTTACACTGATGATGAATACAATCGAAACTTCCACAATTACCTAAAAGCGCAGATTATTTCTGCTGGCATTGCAGTGGTTTTCTAGAATTAACTTCAGCAAAGAATGCTCGATTATTATTGTAAATATAAAAATAAAAAAACATCATCAACGAATCTTACTGATATTTTTTTTTCTTCAAATAAACAAATTTTATGATTAACGAGGTTATAAATGAAAACTTAGTTGAATGAAATTCACAAATCCAGTTCAATTAATTTTGTGTTAGCCAGGTTAACAACAAAACTAATTTTTAAACCTTCAATTAAATTTTGATTAGGTTTCTAAATATTTTTAAATAATTTGGTTGTAATTCTGATGTTAAACATCAAAATATATATAATACACAAGAATAACAATATTGTGAGATGCCGAATAATTTCTCTATGTAACTAAATTACCTATCTATAACACCGTGTGCTTAAAATTTTTCAATGTAAATCTATTAAAATAAAACAAAAACCAGAAAAGTAGCTCTACTGTATATAGTAAGTGTCGAATTTACCTCTTCATTGAATCACTGTAATGGATGTGTTAAATTCAACATTCCATTCAGGATCTAAAAATAATGATTACAGTCTATGATCTACGTGGAAATTAAACTCAATTATATAGTGTCAATATCTGAACAAAATAATGTGAAAATCGTATCGAACGCGTGTACGTAGTATATGTAATAGTATTTATTATATTATTTCTATCTTATATTAAATTATGTACGCTTAATCTTAATGATTTTTCTAAACTTTTATCCTCTCCTTCCACGATATTTTAAGTTTGCTTTCAACTATGATTCGTTATTAAATAAAATTATCTCATAATAAATTTAATCATGTTATTACTCGTATTTTATCTCATTTCACCTAACTTAAACAAAACTTGTTTTTCATTATTTTTGTACTATTCCATTTTTAATTTAACAGTTGGTAAATATTCCTAATTGTAATCTGTAATTATATACTATTCAGAATTAAAATAAAAATAAAATTAATCTGATATAGGTATACTATGAGATTTTATAGTGAAAATTGCATTATTATTTTGAAATATGAATAAAATTTTATACTAATAACAGTGGTTGATTGTTTCTATACAGAAAGTAAATAGTTTAACAAATTATTAAATAAAAAAGAATTACTAAACACACAAAACATTCTTTTATATTAAACAATGATTGTTCAGGTGATTTCAGTTTTTGTTAAAGTAAATTTATTTTAAATTTAATTTAATTGAAACTTTATGTAAAGTAAATAATTGATTAATGCTTGAAAATTCAAATTTTTTTTAACTTGCATAATATGTGTTCATCATATTTATATCAGATACTTTAAACTTCAAAGGATATTCCATGAGTAATTTATCTATTAATCATTAAATTGTATTATATTTATTTTATTTTTATTAATTATATTTAAATTATATTCATTTAAATAATTATTAATGTAAAACCAAACATAAAAAAATTGCTAAAATAGTATAAACTTAAAAGTTAAATCTAATAATTTGAATTTCAAGTAACCCATTGTAAATATTATATAATGACAAATGACAACAATACATGTACAAATGCTTCTTTTATTAATTTGATTTGGTAATGATTTAACATATTACTATGAATGATATTCATTCCCTCAGTGTTCAAAATGTCTTATTGTTAAGTTCTATTAATTTATACTAAAATTTTACTGTAGCAAAATATGCATTTATTAATATCTTATAAATCTTATTAATATGAAATATGGTATATAAGTAATTATGAAACGTAGAATTAAATGAAATACAAATTAATTTCGTCCATACGAGTAATTTCGTATAATTTATGGAAAATCACGAGTATGGTAATTTTATTTGTATAAAACACTAACTTTTAAGTTCTGTATATTTATATTAAGTTAGCTAGAACGTGGATAAAATTTTGATAATATAATAATAGTATGAATTCAATATTTAAGAGAATACAATCTTCACAATAATGAATACTAATATTCTTAATCTACATTAATTTATCTTATAAATTAAAAAACTTTAATATTACGCAGGTCACATAAAGTTTCAATTAAAAATTAAAAAATTAATAAAAATTTATAATATTTCAGTCATTTTCAGCATTGTATGAGCTTGAAGTAACGTACAAAAATATTTATTTTTTTTTTTATATATTTGCATACCAAATTAATTATTTTAATTACAATTTACATTTATATTAATAACATTTTAACATATGCTGTTTGCATAATATGTATACATTTCAAGAATCATTAAACTTAAATTAAAGATTAATATATTCTTTTTGTATCAATTTTGATATAATTTTTGTTTATTTTTTGTTATAATGTATAATTTTTAAATAATAATGATTTAATTTGTTTATTAAATAAAATTAATCCATTGCATATCATAACTTAACTAATAATAAATATAAAGAATAAATTGATCGTATTAAATTAATTAGTAATTATTATAATAGATAAAATATATAGTGTGGTTGGTATATTTTATATAAATAAACTCATAAATCATAATATTTGAAAAAAAAGCATTTTTATTGAAGCTTAGTTTATTATATTATATTTTATAAATATGAATATTAAATAAGCCATCGCCGTATATTAAAATGTAAATTTTAAATACTCTATGATACGAATATAATTTAAAAATTATATCAAACAATTAAACTGATATTTTTTATTTAATTTGAAAAAATTGTCGTAATACTTTGAATCTTTATGATATAATAACATAATACTACAATTGAGTTTGATGTATCATTGCGTTCAAAAAAGATTCTGAGTGGAGTTTAGTCAACACACTGTTTTTCTTCGAATATTTCCTACAGCTTTCGGTAGTTTTTATATATGATCAAGGCATAAACGATTAGAGACCATTTTTACTGAGATATATTTATTAAGGCAACATGTAAAAAATAGCATGTAATTAGGGCCTGTATATACAAAAATAACCTATTGCGTACATTACTTTTTAATTTAAACTTAATAATTAGAGCTGGGATTTCGATGGACTTTACATTGTTTTATTAACTGTGTGATTCTAATTTTATAATTTAAACTTTTGTGTATTTTTAATGATTTTTATTTTTCAGTGCATCTTAGGGTTTAAGGACATTTACACTAAAATCGGGATTTTTAGATTTTCTTTAAATATTTTAACTTAAAAAAGTAACTTTGTAACGAACTAACAAGGTTTTACCTAAACGTATATTGTAAATCTTAATTTTTCGAATGAATTTGTACGACGTAAAATCTAGATTATGAATGGTGATGGATAATAATAATATGATTATCATTATATATATTATATATTATATATTATATTATATTATTATATATTATATCATTATCTATCTTTGTTGAACAATTAACTTTAATATTATGATTGTTTAATTTTATTATTTGTACAATCGTATATATTTATTTATATATTTTTTTTATATAAATAATATAAAAAAGGTATATGCAGCCATTAATGAAGAAAAAAAACCTGAATACTGTAAACCGTATATCCGGTACTAGTGTTATGAAATTACAATTTTTTTTTTAATTTTTTTTTTGGCAGAAGTAAAATATAGATAAGGGCCTACCTGGTGGACCTACCCAACCATGGAAATAAGTACCTAAAATTGAAAAGGTCGAAATATAGTTCCATAATACATCATAATAAAACTAAACCAATATATTATTTAAAATAGTTGTAATATTTATTTTATAGAATTTAAAAACGTGTGTATGAATTATAAAATATATTATTATAGTACATTGAATTAATTTTTCTAATAAGTAATAACTAATTAAGTTGATTTTTAAGATAAACCATGCTTTTAGATTTTTGATTTTCAGTTATTCTTTTGCATTATATTCTTTTGTGAATAAAAATGTTTTTATATCAATGTTAAGGAGTACTCGAAATTATTTATTCGTCGGCAATGAGTCTAGAAGTCATTATTCGATGTTATCAATAGTTTCTCCAAAAATAAAAATGAACACTTCTTTAAGTATTTTTAAATATTGCGTCAATAAGTGCATTTTTAATCAGAAATTTTTTTTCTTAAATATGATAATTCATGATTGATATTAAAATGAATATAACAGCACATTTCCATTCTACACCTAGTTGAGAGATTCAGGAAGAAAGTACCTACTAACTGGCATCTGTATCCTGTTCTGTATTTTTTAATTGCATAAAAATGTATAACTCAACATTATCAACAATATTTTCACAAACTAAATTAACTTAAAAAATGTCCTGTGTAGTGATTCATCAAAAAATAAATTATTTGAAAAGTTAAATTATTTTTCCACTTCACCTTCTAACTTAGATTTTGTCACATTCGCCGTATTTAAATTTTAAAAAAAAGTTTTTTTTCTTAAATTATTTAATTAACGAGAATATTTTTGTATCTCAGCTATTATGACGAATAACATTTTCACTATAAAGTCTTATTTAATATAATAATAGTTGTAAAATTGCATTTGTATTAAATTACATTAACTTCAACAATAAAATATAAGTTTTAATAGTTTATGTAAAATAAGTTTTTTTTTTTTAATGACACTGTATTGTGATAAATATTGTAAGTCACATTTGAAAATCACTAAATCTTTTAAACATTCAGCATAATATTATATTTTACACCATAAGCGATTTAGCATTAAATTATTCATGTGAAACCGAGTAAAATCCGTGGGGTATACCTTTAAAACCTATATGGCTTTACCTTCAAGAATATAAATGTAGTATACTGGTATACACCAATTACCTATATCATATCACATTCGGTCTACATTTTTTTCACTAGGTACAATGTTTTTATGGTACTTACGTACTATGGACCGGCTCTGAATGGCCCGGTAGAGCGACTCATAAATATTTTTTGAAGGGCCAAAATATATTAAAGGTGCACGAATATTATCGAGCCAATAATGGTGCACCACGATTGCGCACTTATTTTACCTTTTTATATGAGACAATCACAACGCGAATCACGATCGCCAGCCATACGAAGCACTTGACCGAAATGCGTTTTAGTTTTCATCGAACCACCTCCCTTCACTGATATACACGAAAAAATAAATATGTTTATCATTATGTCAATATCGACTTTACTAATGTAAAATTATAAACAAATGTTTATAGAGGAAAACCACAAATTAAGTCGGTAGACAAGAATTTCAGATCAAGCTTATAATTAGGTACCTACGTTATAACAAAAATAATGTTTACTGTATTTTATTGTAAAATGAGCATAAAGGGTTAAATTATTTTTTATTTAATTATGGAAACTGGTAATGCTAGTGCTGAGGGAAATCTGCGACAGGCATGTGCATTTTTTAAAGTTATATTGTATAAGTTCTTAGTACTTACTATAATATCATAATATTTTTGTTTATTTATATATTATGTCATCACACCGGTTATCGGTGTTAAACGAATAATTCATATGAATGATGAGTAATGGATGACGTGTGACGACTGATGAGGTTGAGTTTCCAACTATTGTTATCTAAATACAGAATATTATTAATCAAAATTATCTATCCACAGTTGGCCAAGTATTTTAATTTTCATTCATATTTAATTTAATTCTATGCCATAATTATTTTTTAGATCGTCTCATCATTGTGCCAAGTAAGAAAAATGTTTCAATAAGTAAGTGATTATCACGATCCCTAGATCACTTTTCCCCTGTCACATAACACATAATAAATACTTTAATAAAGTATGCCATTCTGGAAGGATAAAGCGTTTATATCATTGATAATATCAATTTGTGTCATGGTGTTATCAATTTAGTTATTTACTAATATCATGATAAATTAACAACTTCTTAGCAATAAGATATAGGACCTTATAAAAATATAAAACAAAAGATTTTGTACAAACTTACAGTAATATGGTACAATAAATAATTATAATGATAATTTGTTAGAGGTGTAAATGGTATGAAGAAGAAGTTATCCATTGGTGATAATATCTCATTTAATTATTTATTCATTAATTTGAAAATAACGATACCGGTTTTTTTTAGCCGACAAGAAAAGTTATCAGGATTAAAAAGAAAAAAATATTTATTTTGGTCAAAGTATACTATTTTAAAAATAATAAAGTTAAATATTCTTAATTTTAATATTAACTTTTGCTATTAAAGTAAAAGAAAATGATTCATAAAAACAAATTAAGACATTAAGTATTTATAGTTGGTAGTAGGTTGAAGTAGGTATACGTAATTAGGTGTGGTACCTACCATTAAATTAAACATATTTTAAAAAACTGAGAGTAGGTGATGAATTGAAAAAAGTGTCTTTATATTATTTTTAAAGCAGAAATATATTATTTTATTTGAAAATAAGATTATGTAAAGGTCAAATTACTTTAAAATAATCATATTTTCTTAAGTTTATTTATTCATTATTTTGATATTTTTCGAAATAACAAATTCGAAAATTATTTCCGTGGTTTCGTGTTTAATAATTATTCAAAATTTATAGAAGTAGGTACTGCAAAAATATTTTTTAGCCCATATAATTTTTATAAAAGGTTGTATAAAGTTATTAGATTTAAGTACATTTTTCTTGTTTACAACATGTTTGAAAAATAGAAGTTTAAAATTTAAATTGTACATTAAAACTAAGATTCAAAAATTCTATAAGTTTTAAAATCAAGACTTCATGTTTCAACTTTCTAAACATAGATACATAATGTTACACGAGTAGATAGTATAGAAAATTAGTAAAACACCTATGTGTTATGTCATGTCAGCAAATGTATTTTATTAAAACCATATTTTATATTAAAAAAATTAGTATTGGAGATTAATTTAAAATAAAAATTTTATGGATTGTAGTGAAGTGTGTCTGAGTTATCAGTCATAATTTGTAGATCTTACTATGTAGTATCATGTTAAGTAATTAACATGGAGCACCAGCAATAACACTAAGCAAAATATTTTGAAAATCTTGGATTGGATAGATTTTAAACGATTTGAGTGGGCCCTACATTTGTACATCGTTTAATCAAACAGGTCTTATCACAGCTTTATACGGAGAAAAATTTAATTTTGTGATTTAATTTGAACTTCAGAAGAGAACGAAAAATATGCAGTCTAAAGTTAACTATTCTTCTCTCAGTTTGAAAGTGAAGTTTCTAGGCTAACTATTAGTCCAGTGTTATTCCAGGACATTTGGTTTAGTTTTGTAATGGAATATATTATAAGTAATTAAGCATAATTTCAGGGCACTTCGTTGGAGAAACAGCAAAGATAACTTGAACTGATTTATTTTTGTTGATTTTTAATCACCTTTTTCTAGACTAGATATAATAATTAGGTAGGTTATCAATGTTAATCTTATTAATTTATCTTGATTGTGTCTTAAATTAAACTAAAAGTCATAAATCACCTTAAACAAAATTCTGATTCCCTGTCAATTTTTGCTATTTTTGTAAATAATTTCATTATACATGTCATAGTAAGTAAAGTAAAAGTCTATAAATAATAATGGAAACATTGATGGACTATATAATATTCTATGACCAATATTTGTGAATGAATAAATAAAATTCATTGTATGAATTTCCATTGCTTTGAACCAACTAAAAACATAGACGGATATGTATCCATATAACTGCAAGTTATGAAATATTATCATAAATTAAATGGTAATACAGCAGATGTTTAAAAAAACCTGTTTACAGATTCTAGCATAATTTACGAAATAACTTATTGTATTGAGTATTGATATAATAATATTTTTACTACAATTGTATATATTATGGCATTGCTTTTTGGAAGTTAATGATTGTGTGTCAAAGGCCAACTAAGAAACATTGATTGTATATGTTTTAATAAATTATAATCTATATCTAATGTATAAAAACGAATGTTTGTTTGTTTATACTTTATAAACTCAATAACTACTGAACATTTTTCAATAAAAATTATATCAAAAAATTCATTGAGTCATTTTGATACTGTATTTCACCATTTTTTTTTTTTTTTTTTTATTGCTATATTACAGAAATTTAGATAAAATTTGGAAGGTGTTACTCAATCCCTTTTTGTGTACATTAAGGTTTAAATATGAAAAAAATTTGTAGCTTATTTAAGTTTTAATACTCTTAATTATAGATCACAATGTAAAAAAATCGGTCCTTCTACTATATTATTCTGATTTTATTGAAATACACTATTACTAATAACTTTAAAATTGAAATGCTAAAAGTTCTAATAATTAATTTGTATATCATATAATAGTAAGTTATTCACTACATTTATATGAACCAGCAAACACTATCACCACACTGCCATTATCTAGTCATTGTTAGTTTGTCTTACCTTGTTAAATGGGAAACAATTATAAAAAGGTGGAAAACCACTGTTGCACTAACAGATCATATGAAAAAGTATTAAAATATGCCATTCAATTTAAGAACTACATTATTGTACAACACGATTGTAAATTTTAACTTTTATAAGGTCCCCCGACGTAAAAATGGTATTAAGTATTCACTGCGATTCCAAACCGAAGACACTTGAATATCTCCGAAGGGAGTGGTTTATATTATTTTTGAAGTGCTGGGAGCGTTTTTTTTTTTATTCTGCTTGGAATTTAATTTGAAAAAAAATGCAAAATACTAATGTTAAATTTATTTATTTTCACGCCCTTATGAGAAACTCTTGCACTTTATTACTACTCATTTTAGTCGTTCCGTTCTCAGAATAAAATACTCTGATAAATAAACATCCGCGCCCGATATTATAAGCACGCGTGTTGCAGCATACGTGTTTTGTACGTATAATTCTTAGCGGGACAAGGGGAAATGTATACAAATTTAAAATGGTTCGAAAAACAAAATAACAGTTAGCTAATAGGGTACGGTGCAAATGGAGGGTGAATAAAAACGTGTTTGGCAGAGCTTTGAACGAGCAGCTGCAGCTGGAAAGCTTTGAGCGGCGATCACAATATTCACAATACGTAGATTATTATCGATAGACCGGAATGATGGCAGTTTGTGATTTCAATCTCTGTTCATATATATATATATATATATATATATTATATATCCACATGACACATTTCTGTTATATATAAATGTAGGCACATAGCATGAGAATACAATGTCAAACTGCCTGATGAGAGTACAAATCGAGTTTAAATGGAAAACCCCGTGAATCCCTTTCCCCTTTGACCACCACCGATCACCCACCCGAATTCCACTTTATGCACATCCGGTAAAATCATCGTCGGATATAGATATAACTGCAATGGTGCGTGTTGTAGCATAAGGCAGCGTAACAGATGTCACTTAAATATAATATTTATATTTATTGAACATTAAAACATAACAGTCGCGTGTTGTGTCATTGGAATCGATATCTTTCCATGGATATTACCAATATGGCCATATAGCTAATGCAAATAATACAATATTACCTATGCCATTATAATATATCATATTATACATATGTATGTTATTAATAAGTCGTGTGTGCATATTACTTTATGTAGGTAATTTACGTACAACGCATACGCATCATATCACATATTATATAACGTAGGTATTGTTTGTATTATGACGTCGTTATTATTTTAACTATTACTAATAAAGCATTATAGAATACTGATTAGACCCTCAAAAATTATACATGTTTTTGCGTGGAATTTCCGGAGTAACCCTACGGCAGTATTTGTCCAAAGCAATTGAGGAAAAACACTAAAATTGTGTACCTAATAAGTAATAATAAAAATACATTCGGATTCCAAAAGTTTAAAATATTTGTGATTATTAGTTTTTCTTTTAATTGCATGCAAGTTTTATAATTTGCAGGCTAATACCTTTACAAATACACCTACTCGTATTTGTTGCGAAAACCCATGCAAATGTAAAATGGTAATTTTAGGACAAAAAGTATAATATATTCAAATTTAGTTAAAATTGAAACAATACATTTCAAGGTTTATTGAAAAATAATAAAAAAAAATACCCTTAATTTTTTTTTTATTTTACATATAACCTTAAATATTATAAATTGAGTAAACAATAGTATAATATAGGAATGTAAAATGTTTGACTATATTTTAAGCCTTAAAATCTAAGGCAAAAGTATTATTTATTATATGTATATCTTCAATTTTTTAAGAGATTAGATTAAAAATTGTAATATCTAATAGAAATGAATAAAAGATTAGAAACATAATAATATTGTATCCTGGAATGATTAAATCTAACTATTATATTTTAACAGTAAAACTTATAAAAAGGTACAATCAATATATGTTCGATAAGAAAACAACTTCACTGTTATACAATGTCTAAAAGATTTATTTGTATGCATTTGGCCTTTTCCATAGAATTCTTTACATTGGACATACTTAATCCGGATTTGTACGTTACCAGGATATTAAGTAAGTGCCTATATAATATAATAAATTATATTTTTTGGTTTTTTATTTTAGGACTTTTTAGTTTTAACGAATGTAATTACACAAGAAAATGGTTTTACTAGCATTTGAGTATTCTTTTAAATTTACATGAAATAGAATACAAGAAGCAAACAATTTGTTGTTTTTGTATAAAGAAAGAAACATTTTTTTTACTCTCGATATTTAATGAAATATTATACGTAGTAGATATTTATAGTTTTAAAAAAGCTTTAAAACTCTATCATTAGTTAATATTATCAATTATCTTCTATTAAATTAGTATATTTTAAGTACCTACAACGAATAACTAATGGTATTTGATGGTTATTGGCAAATAAATGCTTATTAGTATTGATAATATATGATTGCCAAATTTATCAACCTATATTATAATTTAAATACGTGAAGAATTTGAAATACTTAATATATTTGTATACTTTATCAATCTTAAGTTTGTGGTACAACTAATGTGAAATAACGAATAACTAATAAGTAATAAATAATAAACGAATTTCAATTCATATATTAATTACCTATATCATGAATTATTACTACTTATTATTGAAAACTGAAATGTATAACTCATATTATTGAATTGTTAAGACATATATATTTTTTCTATTTATCAAATAATATTTACCAAAGACAGTTTTAATGGAATTATATATATATTTTTTATGTTTGTGTAGATATATTTTTTCCTTAATCCCCTTTATTAGATTTGGCGATACCACACAAACTTTCATTTCATCGTCAAACCTTTTTATCCTTACTCATAGTCATAATACAAGAGTTTAAATAGATTTTAGACATTATTAATCATGTATTGAGGTAAAAAACTTTTATTATTTAAACTATCTTGTTTTAACTATATTATCCATCTTATTTTAAATGTATATTATAATATTTTAGTTTGATTATATACTTCAAACTTACGGAAAAATAACAAAATATATATAGAATACCTAAATTGTATATTTTTGGCATTATTTATAAAGTTTATTTTAAAAATGCACTTATAGTGAAACAAGGTTTGAAATTATTATAAAATGTGTATTATATAAGCACTGTATTGTAATAGATTCAAGATGTAACATTAAGTCATTATTAATAAGCAATAAAAGTCGTAAATGTGAAAACAATTTCAATAAATCTTACCATTTTAATTGGCATTGTCTTTTGGACAATTTTCTATAACGCACAGTTAATTAATTCTTTGAGGAATTTATCTCTAAGAACGAAACACGTCATTCAATCGTAGTATAATAGTAATATAAAAACAGTAACATGATACCATCATTAATAAATGAAAAAAGTAAAATTTAAACTTTCTAAAACGTATTGATGACTAACGCTGTTTTCTAATAAATTTAATATTTCAAGTACTTTTCAACGTGTCAATGTATGTTGGTTTAAAATCATAAAATATGGAACATTATATTTGATTTATCGAACTATTCATTTTTTATATATTACAATTATACATCAATAGCATCAATCAATGTTAATTTTATTTGGAAAAATCATAAATCTTTGTTTTACTGTAAATTTTTTAATATTTAAATAATTAAATGAAGTCTATTGAAAAAAAAATGTATTTACGGTAATAAATAAACTAAAAACATTACCTCTTACCTTTCAAAAATATAACGTTTTAAACCACAGAATGATATAATCTCGAAAATAAATTGCAGTCATTTGTTGAATACTACATTTGATGGATGATATTAGTGTTTCCAAAGTGCCATTTAACGCAAACAGTTGATTTTTGTTCATTTCTTTTGAAACGTAATGACACTTAAAAAGATGAGAGAAAATATTTCAATATTTAGAAACCGACAAAATTTTTGTGATGAAACTTTTGAAGTACTTCTAGAGTATATGTGTTGTAAGGTGATAATTTGCTAAACACATAAAAGAGTAGATAACTAAAACGTAAGATTTAATATATGCAAATGTATAAAAATACGTTATATTACAAACAACCATAACCTATATTGTTTAGTTAAATGATCTAATAAAACTACACCCTGAAGATGATGTTTTGAATAATATTGAAATAATATAACTGATTATTCAGCATTAAATATCACCGATACAATAAAAAAAACTTATTCATATTTTTATTAAATACATATATATACCTATCTAAGATTAGCCTATATAGTTTTTATTCTTTAAATTTTTGTTTTTATTTTCCAATAAATACCATAATAAATTAATATTATTTATTCATAATTATGGTGTCCATATTTTAAAATGATTAAACCTACAATAAGTTTTGAGATCATAAGTAAATAAAATTTTTTAAACCACAAGATTGACTAAAGTGTAGGTACTGACATTTAAAATAATAATTGTAGCAAGTATTGTAATTTGTAATAGGCACTTGAAAAAAAAATGGGCAAGTAAGTAACTGCTCTATATTTTACTGTAGGTGTCGAGTGTACTCGTTATTACGTAGATCATTGAAATAGATGTGTTAAATTTGAATTCAATTATAAATCATTGCATAGATATGATAAATGTTGCTAAGCAGAGGTGGTCTGTCAACCGTATTACTAAGTATATTTTATTAAATATTTACTTTGCTATTAATATGATAACCTATTATAGTGATATTTATTTTACTATTATTAGTCATACAATAGGTTGACATTAGACATTTTTTTACTTTTGACCTCCCTAAGTGCCAACTATATCCACTTTGTTACCGGAAATTCAAGAATAAAACATATTTTTTTTTACTATAGAAAGTGTCTTCAAATATAAAAGAAAAAAAATTAATTAAAAAAACAAACATATCATTGTAAAAGCAATTCATACATCATTCAGCACAGAATCTAAAAGATGTGTTAGATACCTTTGTATTTTATATAATGCATCATTTAAATTACCGACGAGAAATTTTCTAAATTTATATAAATATAAATGTGTGTTATTTATTGTGGGTGAAGTATACTTTTTTTTTTAATAATATAGTTAAATATTATTAATTTTACTTTTTAGTTTTTTTTTTTTTTTTATTGAAGTAAAGGAAAAACAAATTAAAAAATTAAGTATTTATGGTTGGTAATATAAAGTAGATATACACAGATAGGTAGGTACCATTAAATTATACACTAAACATACTTTTAAAAAAATGAAAGTTAGGTAACGAACTGACACAGGTGTTTTTATATTATTTTTAAAGTAGTAATACATTATTTTATTTGAAAAAAAAATTGAGTGAAAGTCGAATTTATTTATAATAATAACGTTTTCTTACATTTCTTTATCCATTATTTTAATGTTTTTCGTAATAATAAATTCGAAAATCGTCCGAGTTTAATAATTATTCAAAATCCATAGAAGTAAAACAAAAATATTTTTTGCACACATTATTTTTATAAATTTAAAATGTGACAACATTTTTGAGAACTGTATTGAATCAATTGATTTATGTGCACTACCCTTGTTTATTACATGATAATAGAATATACGTAGTTGTTAAAATTCTACATTAAAACAAAAATTGAAATCATTTTACTTTTTCTATTTTTCAACTTATTAGTCATAAATAAACATTTTACGAGTAGATAGTATAGGATATTAGTTTATTATCTATGTCTTATGTTAAGTCAGCAAATTCATTTTATCTCTGTCTATCAAACTATAGTCGAATTAAACCTAGCTTCATTTTTATTTTATATGCCAAAATTAAATTAGCTTAATAACTACTTATTACCATATTTGTAAAGGACGTGTTAATTAAGCTCCTATATTATATATAGGATTTTTTCAATGTTTAAAATATATTTTAAAAAGTCAGTTTGAAAAACCGTTAAAACAGTTAAAAACCAGTTGAAGGTTACAATAAATTAATTACGACTAATTCTTTAATATAGGTAGTTTAAACATTGGAAAAATCATACGCAGTGCTTAATATTAACACTTCTTGGTAATTTTAGTTTTGAAACAGTCTATATTTGCCTCAATTTAACAACTTAGCAATAAAACGATTATGATGGTTAAGCTATAATAGTGTATGATGAATATAAACAGATAATATTACAGACTTGCTTTAAAATATAAACTATTATTATGTTTGCGTATATAAAATATTTAACTGACTGCAATAAAAGTTCAACAAAAAACTAACAATATTAAAAATCGAATTGTTATAGACTGTAATATTGCTTATCAAAATATGTTATCGTAAGATATAATTTATTACAAAACAATATTTATTTATGTACTTTTTATTTTAAAAGTGAGTATGTTATAGCAAAATACAGTAATACACATGCCTATATACTTATCGGTGTAAATACAAAATAGCACATATACCTTATTTGCTTACATAGTTTGAACTATTAATTCTAAAGAAAATAAGAATAATTAGTTCTAAAAATTAATAAAATTCCAGGACTAAAATTTTTGAAATAAATCACTTTTGATGGGAATTATTGAAGAAACAATTTTAAAATAACACAGTAGCGAACACTAAATTTCAGAAACCATCAATATAGTTATAATTTAATTATCTTTATACTTAAAAATTGAAATGCACATTTCAAAATTGTTATTGATATTTGCAGTAGATACATAATTTTATTTATTTATGTACAATCGTCGTCTGATAAAAGGCAGGTAACACGCTCATGAATTATAAATAATAAATATTAAGTGTATAACCAGTTTTGCACAAACAAGGGCTCAAAATTTGATTTTATACGTCTACAGGGCAATAATTTAATGCAAACTACCTGTATATTATTCCAATACCTACCTGTATATGGCTTTACCTATATAATTGGGTTGAGGTTTGTAAAGATTTACATAATAAAACGATAAGGCGGAATGTGGCTTTAGCGGTGGCAATAAATAATTCACCGACAACAGATGACCCGATTAATACACAAAGTTTGAAATGTTTAAGTATGACCAATTTGGTCGGAAAGTGCGGGGCAGATTAAAACGTTATGGCCATCAATGCGCTATAAACAATAAAAGAAAAGCAACGACCATGTGTTTTCATTAGCCCGACGCGACGGACGCATATGCCCGTGTATAGTAGAAAATAGAAACACTGTACTGCTGCAGTAGGTATTATTAATATTATAATCGGATACAATGTTCTCTTACAATACGCGATATTATACTGTATACACTGAGATAACAGCTTTATATTGTTCTGTAGAAATTCATAACAATAAGCCGAGCTTTTTAAACGGCAATGGCACCCACCCTCAAGTATGCTCACGTACCTACCTTTATAATTATATATATTACACGTGGTGTATATGGTGCATGCATATATTGTATACAAAAACCCATCCTTTCACGCGTGGTCAAAAGTTGCCCTCCAAAGTCTAAGGTAATAACTAATAACGACATGTAACTGTTGGCAAACTGTCGCCAAAATCCCTCCATTCACTCTTACTATTCACATTATACCTTTAAATTATTGAGAAGTTAGTTTTCCTCGACGACCTATTATGCACGGAGGTTCTGTTGAAAACTTTTCGACGGTGGTGACATCGACGATAGTTAATCTTCACATAACACTTAAGTCCGAGACTTTCGTCTCGTATTCGTAGACCATCAGTGGGAAATTTTTAATTACACTTAACAAGAAACAATTTTTTAAAAAAATTGTTTATTATTACGGAAAAATATCATGATTTTAAAAATACAAAAAATAGTTAAACAGATACTGGGCATTTGTCATTAGTATCTCCTCGCTGCGTTATAAGAAAGTTATGCATATTATTATTATTTTTTTTTTTAATTTCAATTCCTTAATAAATCATCATAAATTGTATTTGGAAAGCAATAAAAATCTAAGCAAAGCCAAGTTTATAACATGATTTATATTTCACAGTGAGTGTTTAAATAAAAAAAATATGAACTTTTGTCTGCGTTATAAGTATTAAGTATAACGATAAAATTAATTTTATTTAAAATGAGTTTGTTATAACTTTCACAATGTTTTTACTGATTTTTTTTTTTTATTGTCTTAAAGTCTACTAAGAAATCAAAAAATCAATTTTTAATCATCTGACTATAGTTTAAAATCAATAAAGGACTAAATAAATATTATTTTTTTTCTGAACACTCACTAGCTAGCTTTTACCAAAAAGCATGCACAAATAGGTCAAGTATCTTTATAACTGAAAATAATAAAAAATCATAATATTCAAAATCAATTCTTAGCTATAAAAACGTTTAAAATAGTCTAGCAACACTTTAACTCGTCTGTAAGTCTTTTACTTTTTGTAACTTTTCATGTATCGAACTTTAAAAAAATATAATTTTTAAATTTTATACTACCTATTTGTATTTAATTTTATAATCCACGCTATAAATTAAGCTAGATTGTAAGACTTTTTAAGCTTTTTAATATCCCAACAGTGTTGTATTAAAAAAAAAAAAGTAGGTACACATCATAAAATCAATAGCTTCCTTATTCAGTTCATGTTTTGCTTGGAATCTAAAATAATAAAATAATTATATAATAGAAAAATACTAGCTATATTCAATGAAAATACAACTTTGTTATATGTACATATATATATATATATATATATATATATATATAATTATAACGAACAATTAATAACCCCTTTCAACTTTTGAGTAAATAAAATCTGCAACTATAACTAGTTAACTAGTGAATTGTAGAATTTTTAGAGAAAAAATTATATGGTTGTCTTCGATATAACTATTTACAAGGAATTCAATTATTATAACTATAACTACAAGTGTATAATAATATAATAGTATTCTACAATTTTGCAAAAAAAACTAAATAAAGCTCCTTCACTTTTACTAAGATAATTAAAACTAGCACTGTGTCATTAAGTAGGTACATCAAAGTTCACTTAATGCATATAGACTTCTGACAAGATAATTTAATATGTAAAATAACACAAATAAAAAAAAAAATTACTAATAGTTGCAACATGATTTCGATTCATATAAAAGAACAACAAAATGGCGTACTCCTAATGACTTCCTTATAGAGTTTTATTTCATCATTCGTATGAAAATCTTAATAAGGTATAGTTATATATTTTAAATTTTAATATAGTATTATATTTTTTTAATATTACCATAAGCCAGAGATCACCAAATGGCGGCTCATGGATGAATTTTATCTGGCCTGCAGACAAAAAAAAAATAAATACTTTTTATGGTAAAATTAAATGAGGTTTTCATTAGTTTTCATTTTTTTAAAAAAGCCACATGCGTTACACATTTTGGTTGTGAGTATTTTTTTTAAATATTTATACTCATATATTTATAGAAAGTATATACATGATATTTGGTAAAAAGTTACAATTTTTGTTCATGTACAAAACTGTAAATTATAGTATTAAAATAAGTGTCAAAATGATATTTGTCCGATTATTTGAAAAATTATCTGTCCTAAAATAAGTAACCTAACTTAGGTACTACAATATTCTGGTAAATAGCATAATTAATTAAATGATATTGAGTTTAAACACTTTTGCATGAATAATTTCACACATTGTGTGAACACAGGACCATTTCCAATATATTGATTATTGAACCATTTGAAATTCATAAATAAACATGAATACCTATAAAAAAAGTTATTATTTTATTTATAACGATATATCAACATATTTCATGCATAACTATTTTGTTATTCAATTTGCAAATATGATTATATTAAATCAATAAGTTATTTTTTTTTAATTATATTATTGTAATTTAAATTAAATATTAAATTATTGAACTATTACAGCGTGCTTAAGATGTTACTATTAGGATATCACTATTGTTATAACAAAAATATAAAGCCTTATATTTTATATGAACTATTTAAATTAAAACCTATTATTTAAATATTTTAAATAGATATGGTTGAAATGGATACACTTTTTATCCAAAATTGTTAGTAATTTATTCAACTACTATCTTTTTCCAATGCTTAATCCATATTATGATCATTTAAATAACTAACTAATAACCGATAGGCGTTTGCTATATAATACTATAAGGCTCATTTCACACTACATGGTTTTGACCGTACGACAAAAAACCGGACGTCATAAACCGGATCAGTGGCTCATTACACATTATACGGTTTTGACCGTACGGTAAAACACGATTTATGCAGGGTTCCTATGCTTAGTATACTTTTGTACAGGTTTAGTTTTATAAGAACATTCAAGTCGCGCGTTGTTCCAATGAACGACAAACAAATTATTGCACTATGGTTATACAATCGTCGATTTTTTTTCCTTGTCATCAAGAGCATCAAATTCCGGGTTAAGTTCTATTAAAACTTCTCGCCAGGCATTTTTTTTAGCGTTCCTATCTTTGTACAGTTCTAAACCTTTGTCCCACAACACTGGTCTCTCTTGCACGAAAGTAATTAAAAATTCTACATCGAATTCCGCCATTATTTAGACAATATATTGTAAGTTTAATCACAAGTAATCGTGTCTCGAAGTGACTGATATGACTGATCGAACTCTGCCGCACGAATAAAATCGTATAATGTGAAAACTTGCATTTGGTTACGTACGCCACTAAGCTTATCGCGCCGTCCGGCTGCCGTATACTGTAGTGGCAGTAGACGGCAGCTGAACGGCACGGCGCCGGCATTTTGCCGTGACCGTATAATATGAAAGCGTATAAGCTCTTATTCGCACCTCTAACAGAAAGTCGCCGTCCGGTTTTTTGCCGTACGGTCAAAACCGTTTAGTGTGAAACGAGCCTAATAGGTAGATATATTATTTACTCTAAGACTTTCAGAACACTATTTCTACCCAAACTATATGAATAAATATGATGAAAATACTTAGACAATACTTTATTTATGCTAAAAATCTAAAATTAATTTTTTTGATTGTTTTAGGTAATGTTTGGGGTCATACAGAGGTATGCCTCATGGTTGCCCGTGGATGGTACCGCTATTTAGATGGGCCTTATTATCTGGTTGCGTGGCCAGACCACTGAGTTCCGATACCAAAATGTCCGAGGTTGTCACACAAAACATGACAGAAGGTAATTCACTGGTAAACAATATAAAGCCATTGTGAAACGTCCAGTTTTGGATAATGGCAGGTTTTTAACAACAAAGTACAAACCCTAATCAAACATTCAAATAAGCATTCTCTAAAATGTGTCACACACTCACATTTAATCCGAGGAAAATACGATACACAACGCACATAATGAAATGACAATTTTAATTCAACATATTTTAAACAAATCGCATATAAAATTGTTTAATTTAATAAAATTATAATATTCAATAATGCAAATATTTAATTTTTAGCTTTGTACCTATTCAATGCACTAATAATTGTATATACTTTTAATATGTAACTATACAAGTAATTTATTTATGTTTGACTATTATTACTTATTTTTAAAAGTTCGAATTATTTTTCTTAGGTATTTTGAATGTTTTAACACGATTAAAAAACATAATATCAGTTTAATTAAAGTAACTTAAATATTTCACTTAATTGTGTGTATGTTAAACAATTGACCAATAATAATAATTACACACATCATTTCACACAAGAAACACATTAAATAGTCATTTAATTAGAGGCATTAGAGCAATGTTTTAATTGTTTTAAATGGACCTAACCTAAATATGACTTAACTTTTATGCATTTTGTGTGGTTTATTATGTATTATCGTAATACATTTTAAGACATTATACAAACTAACAATACAAATAATTTTATATAACAAAGTTTAAAAGCACGGTGTTTATTACACTTGTGAAGATTTTAAGTCCGTCTAATATTATAAACTCATAACATTACTCGAGGTAAACCAAAATATGATAAAATAATAAATACGCAAATAGTTATAATTTAATCATAAATTTAAATTATTTCGTCTTTTCGAAAAAAAAATGTGCATTCTTTACCACGGAACTCTATTTAAATTTCAATCTACTGATATGTTACACGAAACTTTGAAACAGTCTTACTACCCTAAAAGCTTTTTTTCCCGAGAGCAAAAGTCAAAACACGTGATTGTCAAACCAATTCTCTCGCGACTAAGAATCTTAAGATAGAACACAGAACATTACATAATTTTTGTAAAACAATAGTAGAAATATACAATAAACTTAAATAATTTTATTTATTCTTCACCCTAAAATAATTTAACAATTAAAGTAAAATTTTTTCAACGTCATAATAGTCTTACACTATAAGATTTAATTTGAAAAGAATTGTAGAATAAATAGGTACTTTTAAATTGTATTTTATTTAACTGGTGTAGGTACTAAAAAAACAATAAAAATATCCTGGAAATTTATACAATTTTTTTTTTTTAATTTAAAATATACTGTCTGTTTTAAATACAATAATAAAATAAAAATTAAATATGATGAAATATTTATTGTTATATTATGATTTTGATGAAAACAAAGCTCAAACTGTGTCATTCCTGTGTGAAAATATTTAAATATAATATAATAGTCTTTTTAATTTATTTTGAGATTAATCTTTTGATTTAGATTGTAATATAAAAAAATAAAAAACATAGAATAATACTCTAGATATTATTGTTTATTTGCTTTAGGATTTCTTAAAGCAATTAACTGTCGAACATATTGTTATAACTGACAACTTACTAACAACGCGTATGATAATATTTAACAAAATAGTGTTTCTAGCCCAGTAAGTAATACCTCATTTTACTGTCCAAATTTAAATTAACAAATTACTATATTTTAATGGACATAGAAAACATTTAACTTGCCAATTTAAATGCCTTAATTTATGAAAAAAAACAGCAAAAATATTTTTTTCGGAATTTATAATGACTGTCTAAATCTATTAACAACTAAGTTAATGGTAAAAAAAACGTCAAATCGATACCAATATTTTTATTAATTATTTTCTTTTTAATTATTATGGTATTTAATTTTTTTTTACACTAATATTTGATGGATCACATCATTAAGTTTTCTGAAAACGTTTTATTAAAAATACACTGTCAGATTTTTTTTTAATTCTCAATTTATACTTGAATTTTAATATCTTATATACAAAAGTTTACATTCTTCGCACAACTTAACTAATATATTTTAATATTGGATATAAATGTGTGTCTAGGTAGGAGAGAATAAACTTATAAAAAATAGGCTGTAGATACTACATAGATACTCAATAGATACTATTTATAATACTATCAAATTCTTATAACAAAAATAAAATACATTTTAAATAGACCATGTCATCTATACCGACTGCATATATTATTCAAATCTAATTTAAATATCAAGTAGCCAAATGCAATATACTACGAGATAAAATTGCAACGTGCGTATTAGATGGGTATATGTATATAAAGTTATAAATCATACGTCAACAGGCTGTTTCAGGCCAATGCATTTTATTTAAAATTACCTGCCTATACATCAGAAAATAAATAAATGATAACAATAGTGATGAATGTCTATAATATTGTACAGAATACATTTAATTAATATTAAATTAGTTGATATGAAAAGGTATATCATTTAAAGATTTTATATTTATTTCATCGATTGCTTTAATTATTTCAGAAAATTTAACTTGCTACACTTGCATAAACGTGTCAGACAATTTGACATGCAACCAATATGCCATTGATAAACCGTGTGCTCGAGGTATGTATCAGTTTTAATTTTAAAATTCAGTGAAAGTAATTTATGTACCCGTAGATCTAGACTACTGCCAGACGTTACACATAATGGATTCAACTGGATCTAGTGTTATTGTGAACAAAAAATGTGCTAACCGAACAGAATGTCATCCGTCCACTGTCGGCTGTCTAAGCATTGACAGACAGACTGTAAGTTATACTACTATAATCTTTATAGTACTAGTAATAGTAAGGTTTTTGCAAGTGTGTCAGCGTTGTAAAATCGTTTTTATGTATAATTTTAGTTTTTATGGAATAAAGTATAAAAATGCATAATATAGAACAATTCTATAAGTGGTGTAGCCAGGTCAAGAAGAGCCCAGTTAGGCCGTTAACCCTTTTTTATTACATTTAACAATCATAAATAATTAAAATTGAGTAATTTATTATTAGTCTTCTATCTAATTTAGTGATAACTAAAGTTAAAGATAAAATATTTGATAATAATGAAAGTGTTTGTTACGATTGATCAACAAAAATCTAGCGATTGTCCTTCAATTTCAGATTTAACTTGAAAATTATTCATATTTTTATTAGTAGTGACATTTCCATTAGACGCGTGAATGGGGGAATCCCCAATATCATTGCTACTAACTAAATTGCAATTAATTATATTGATTTAGTAATTAGTAACTTAAGTTTAGTACCCACTAGACTAATGTAATAATTTTGTAATGAACTACCTGATATAACGTAAACATTATTATGTTATTAATGTATTAATGAAAAATAGATATCTATGGTTGTAAACGTATAAATGGCTGATATAGCGATAGACACTAGCTTCATATATTACCTATGTATTATGATTATTGACTTCAAATATTATTTTTGTATTAATGAAATAGCCATGACTTATTAATATGGTAGGTAAACAATCAACAAAGACGGAAACCTAGACTGTAATGTGCTATCACGATCGTTGATTATAAAGGTATGTGTTGACAAAAATGGATATGGTTTGGACATGTAGCGAATGATGAATGGAAACAGAGTGAGACACATTTGATTTAAAGAGACAAAAATAATAATAAATTGATGTAATGTCAGGAGATAAAATAAAATGAAAAGGTAAGATGCTGTGAATGGGATTTATACATCAAATAGATGACCGGAAGAAAAACAAAAAAACTCCATTGTGATTTTTGTCCATTGTTCATCTTAATCAATCACTATTCACTAAAAACTCTACTTAAAACTCACTATCAACTACATTCTGATTGTTAATGCAATTTAACTAATAAAGTATCACTAAAAATAATTTAACACATTCCCTGTCAATCAAAAGTTCCCTACTTGAGGTTTAAAATCCACAAGATAAAACAACTACAAACAAGGAATATAACATCAATAAAAAAATGCATATAATGCCTATATTGTAAATAATTGCATTATTACCTAATTTAACCTAACCTATAAATTTAATTTAAATGAGATAAAATAGGTATAAAATGTACTAGACAATATATTATACACATATATATATATATATATTTAAGACCTTTTTATTTCAATAATCACTGTGAATAAAAAATTGTGATAGTTTATTAACATAGGTACTATTATAGTGCAATATAATATGTCTATTTTTAAAAAAAAATGTATGGTAAGATTAAATAATTAATAAGACGAAAGTGCATACATGCTTTATTTTAAATTGTATGTAAGCCATAATAATATTTTAATATTAATATATGCATGTCCATATTATTTTATATCTGCTAAATGTATGTTCAATAACAATTTTCAAGTAGTTTATACGCTATACGTTTGTTGGTAGCCAAATATATAATATAATTATGACAGCCTTATTTCTGTCTTTAATACGATAATACCTCAACTCTGTTTCTGAGTATTTTTCTTTATTTTTTTAATAAATCCGTCATAAATCGAATTTAAATAATGTCTTGATGTACATTTAATGTTTTTAAGATACATGGGTACTTTTTACCAACAAACATTATTAAAACCAATATTTTTTATGATATATAAGTCTTACCCAATAAGTACTTATAATGATATGTATACGCGTTTGCAAATACCATAGGCCTAATCTCGTGGGTATAAGATCGTACACTTGAATGGTCTAAAATTTTTATAGGCCATACAATACGTATTATCATTTTGCTGTACCATCACTTTTGAAGCATTTTTCCACTTTATGGTGGGTAGGAGCGCATTTAACATTTTGGCGCTTGTAAGCACGCTATAAAAATCATAGATTATAAAATTTGTACAAAATACCGGAGCAAGTGAAAACTTGCATAAATAATTTTCCTAAAATAAATTCTTTCGAAGACAAAATGTTTGTATACAATTTTACAGTAAATCATTATAAACTTAAATATTTCATTTTTGTACGTAAAAAATGTCTAGTTCCCATATACTTTTTCTTAATTATGAATTACTTTTTTATTATCATAATAAAAACGAAACTAAATTTTGTTATAATCAATTACCAAGCACGCACAATTTAATAAATTGTAAATTTTCCCAATAAGTATCTCGTATGACCTACAAAACACCTTCATATTATACATTATCCTTGCTAATCAAACCATCAGAAATTACAATCAGAAATACACCGAAAACTCATACATACCATTACATACGTTGAACCGTACACTTAATGATATTTATAATTATCAAAATTATCAGCTGTGGTCAACCGCCATCCACCAATCTAATAATTGATAATTAATAATTATAAAAAAACCATTTTTAAAAAAGAGTCTATATATATATACACACACACACATAGAAAATTATACTATGTATAGAAGATGCTAGTAAAAACATTTGATGACAATTTAAAATATATCTTACTAACTTACTGTTAATAGTTTTTGAATTACAACAAAATAAGAAAGTCGATTTTGTCGAAAATTTCTATTTGCGTAATAATATTCCCGTTTTCTGCGCATTTTTTTTTTTTTTTTTGTTGTTTTTCCTAATTATTAAAAAAAATACTTGGAAGTATAAATTGCACACCTCAAAAATACCAACTAGATTCAATTTTCAGTTAGAAATCACCTTTAACGTTGAAGATTGAAAGCATTTTGTCTACTATAAAATGTGTACACATCATTTTAAATTTGCAAAACATTCATCGCTCTGCTCAGCGTGTAAAAAACTTCATTTATAAAAGTATAAAACGTGTACGCACAATAGAATGCAAAACAAAATACGACTCCTTGTTAAAATATGATATAATAGCAATATACCTTTGTATAAGTATAGCTGGTATATCAACAATAATAATAGTCTTCAGAAAAATAAACGGGCCCGAAATCCAGTTGATGCAGGCCGAATAATAATGAGATAAATGCTGTCGTTTACTCGCTAGCTAGTAAAAAACGACGTCATATCCGTCGTCTGAGTATTTTAATTTATCGAAACAGCCTAAGACGAAATCAGCTCATTTGTGATTCAGACACCAAAGACTAAATAGTCATATTTTGTTTTATATCTACGTAGTATATTCAACGAAAACACAATAGCTACATTGTGCGTAGAGTCAGTCGAAAGAGGAAATAAACAATATAATAACAAAAGTCGTCAAAAAGTTGATCTAAACTATAATATTCGATCATATGGAAAACAAACTACAAGAAATGAACGACAATAAGAACGGAAATCCTACCATAGAAGAGTTTAGTATGCTGTTGAATTTGGTCAATCTGCTGAAGGACTTACAAACTCCTCTATTCACGGATAGCGACACGTCGTCTACGACTCCATAACCAGACGATATGTTCGAAAACAGAACAGTCGTAGAGTGCGTAATTTCTTATTCTAAAGCAGAATCTTTTTGGAATTATTTTCTGTACAAAAATGTCTGACATGGGACGAAGTTTTCTGACTGATATGCCAGCGGAAAATTTTGATTTTCCGCGGGAAATATTTAGGTACAAAATTTGAAGTCAAATATAGTAATCGGTTCAAATCATAGTAAAATTAATGGTTAAAATAAAAAACTCGAACATTAGGGTGCCAAGGTAATTACCTCCTGATACCTCTTCACGCCGACGCTACAAACCCTATGGATCGTCTGAGTGGAGTCTCGTGTACTACTGGCGTTGCTCCCGGGTTCAACCAACCAACCAATTCCCCAAACTTGTTCCTGCACTCTTCACTCTTGGCCAGCACCACGACGTCCTTCGCCTCGTCATCTTGCACCCCGCGGCCTGCGTCTATAGTGGCCGGCGTACTACTGTGCGGTTGCTACCACCGAAAAAAATAGCGTCTGCCATTATCCCCGTTGTCCCCCTTTTGACTGAAGGCATCGGGAGACAAAGTGACGGCGAGATGGAAAGTTAAAGCGGTACGTGATGGTAAACAATGTACTTTTGGGATGTCCGGAGATAAGTCGCTAATACACATTCTCCGGCCACCGGCTGTGACGCTTGAAGTCGCCGGCACGCGAAACCCTCTGGTGGCGGCACGGCGGGCGCTCGGCCGCTTCGGTCGCAAGCGGAGTGACAGAAGACTACGACGACGGAAGAGATTATAGCAAACGATGACTATTTCAGCAGTGCTGCACGATAGCACTTTATTACGGTGACGACGGAGACCACAAAGCATAGCAGGTGAGTGAAGAGCTGTAATCATAAACTTATAGAAATAGACGGAACATTTGCCCCGATGACTGGGAGACATGGTCGTGCCAGATAGATCAAGAAAGATACTTTAAGTTATATCATATAAGCGAGTAAGAACAATGGAAAAACTATTCTAAGAACAGCCAATTAGAGTGTTCGTTCTATTCCTCAATTTCTTTCAATTTTCTAAACGATAAGCCCGATCCTTGAAACAAGTTCCACCTACTTGTACGCGTTATCATACCTAATGTTCCATCTATTTCTCTAAGTCTATGGCTATAATAGGTGTAGAAACGAGGACATTAGCAGCATCGGCACCGTAGAAACGAAACGTTTCAGGGTCCGGTGGTGCGCGAATCCGTGGCATGACCAACGGACGCAGACGGTGCGCCGACGGAGGACGCCAAAACGAAAACCACTGAGAGTATCAGGACAACGGTGCGTTGTGGTGCGGTTCGCTGATTCTATCTCTTTTTTTCCCAGGGGTCGCCTCCAATTCCACAGCACCGACATTATAGTCTTTGCTCGCTCGCTCCATGCTTTGATCGCCGTCACAAAAGTCATCTTTAGCAACTGCAACACCGTCAAACGCACGACATCGCGCACCACTAGCCTCTCACTGTTATCTCGTAGTCGCTCCGCGGCCGTCGTGGTCGTCACACCATCACGAACTCCCCCCCCTCACCACACATATGTACCTTGTAGGATGCATTTTTATTTTTATATTATTCTGTTTTTGCACCATTTGTGCCATTTTTTTGTTATATAATTATACGTCTATACGAGTATTTCTCGGAAGTTTTTGCACAATTTGTGCAACTTTTTTTTTAATATTATTATACGAGGATTTTTCTTATTCATTTTCACTATTTATACAACATTTTTATATTATTGTACGAGGATTTTTCATATTTTTTGCACTATTTGTGCAACTTTTTTCTTGTTGTTTATGCATATTTGTTATGGTTTTTATAATATTAATATGCTTATTTTATTTGCGATTATTTTAAAATTTATTAGAAAATGATTATAATATTATTGTTATAATTTATTTTTCCAAGTATGTTATAAAAAATAATATCATTTTGTTTAAACACAATAAGAATATTATGCTGTTTCTTATTATTCGTAAGAATATAATAAGCATGCTTGTGGGGCCCAAGAAGAATCAATAATAAATTAATTAAGAATGTCATTTTTTTATTATGTACCAACTCTTAATATAAAATATATTGAGGTTTTTGGCAACGTGAAAGTATTAAGTATAGTGTTAAGTATATTTAAAAAGTGGATACCGCTCTGCTGTACAGTAGGTGTCAAGTGGGTCATTGTAATGAATATACTAAATTTGAATTCAATAATATAAAATCATTGTATACGAAAAATGATTATAAGTGAAGACTATCACCCTACACTACTAAGTATATTTTATGATATTATTGCTATTGAAGTAATTCATTTTTCTAATAATAATACAGTAGGTTGAATTGATTTTTACCTAAAACTTAGCATATAAAAATGTAATTGTGTGTATAAAATATAATAATACACTTTAAAAATGTCAAGTACCAACGAATAATTTTTTTTTTAATTACAACAAAATAACTAGCATTGTTATTCTTCGTTTAAATATCTAATTTCATCCAAATTTGAATTTAAAATTCTATAAAAATACAACCATATAAATATATTATTTTGATTTTTGGTTACACTATTAACTATTTTGGAGTTAATATAACAATTACCTTGTTTTAAACTTTCAATCCTTAGCTATAAGAACTTAGCATTTTTTTAAAATATTTAACTTAACTACAAAACCATTTGCAAATGCTTGATATTTGATGAATTTTGAACAAAATTTGAACTATAAATACTTATAAAAAAAATGTGCAAATGTATCTTTCAGTAATTTTCAACTGCTACTATAAAAACTTACGAGAAACCTTGTATTAAATTTTCAAGTTTTTTTTGACTAAACGAAAAAATTTTAATCAATATTATTTTATAAAAATAAAACTAAAAACATCAAAGATTTTTATACCTACAATTAACTTAAAAATAGTCAAAAATATATTGAACACTTTATAGTATTTATGAAACGCTAATAAAAACATTCAGTGAATATTTTTCATGTATCTACAGTTATTATTTTTTGTGTTGCACCAAAAAACAAAATAGATTTTTTCAAAAATTGACTTTGAGTAAAAATTCCCATTATTCTTTATTTTTTTTTTTTTTTGTTTTTCCCCACACTTTTATAAACTATTGAATATTTTCAAAAATGACCTCTGGAATGCATCAACTAGATTCACTTTTGAAACCAAAAAAATCACTGAAGTTAAAAATCAAAGCATTATTTTGAAATCTTATCGTGTACACAGACACACATAAAAACACATTATTGTAAAATTAATACATTCGTTGCTTCGTTCGGAATCTAAACAATTGTATCCGCCGAATAACAGCAACACGGTAATTGAATTTTAGGTCTATTAAATAGAAAAATACGCAAAATTTGTCACAGTTTAAAAATTGTCGCAACAGACAAGTGCCCGCCGTACTTATACATAAATATGGCCCTGGTGTTGGAGGTAGCTTGATAGTTTTCCATCGTATTAAGGCGACACTTGCGACTACCGTTCATTAGTCACATACCTTATTTGTCAATGTCAGTAATTTTATTCATTTATTATTTATATTTACTCTTTAATTTAACTAGGTGTATTTTGAACAAGTATAGAAAATACCAGTCACTCTACGTATTTTAGTAAAACAACAAAATTACCTCGTGAAAAAAAAATAATTGTATATAATCGCAAGCGTTACGAGTGATTTTATAGATATGGATATTATACTTATCGAGTATAATTTAAAAGCTTGTAGCTAAAGATTTTTTAGTTTTTCTGAAACTAAAATCTAACGAAATTACGCTATGACTAAAACCCATAACTTTGCAATGTTAAAATGTAAAAACTATAATTTTAATCAAAACTTTGTATAAAACATATTATAATAACACGTTAATAACAATGATTTATTTACAGGTGTGCGTATCCTGCTGCGATGACATGTACTGCAACATGACCGTGCCAACAAACCAAACAAATGCAGTGGTTACAATTACACGCAAGCATCACATGAATCCCGCCAAAGGGCCGAAAACAAAATCCGCTGGTGATGTACCATGTACTCAACTGACGGTTGCGTCATATTTATTATTGTTTCTTATGTTATTGACCACCATTTTTCAATGTTAGATCGTTATACGTTTATATAAAATATTATATCTTAACAGTTACCTCAATAATTATATTATAATATGTAGTTGAGTTTAGATTTAGCTGTGGTAAAGGTTATACACAAACACAATGCAAACAAACTTCAAACTTGTATTGTTATTAATCATTTAAACTACACCAAGTTTACATCTGTGTATAGCCTATTCACAGTTAAACACCAAAAAGATAATACTCGGTGGAAACATTATGACCTTAAATGTAGGTGGGCAGAGCGAAACAGGATGATCAAAAATACATTATTTGGGAACTAAACTATAGTATAATTTCTTGTTATCTGAGTATTAAAATTAAACCGTGGTAAAAACTTTTTAGAATCTGTACGAATATAAGAATAACTGTAAAAATAATGGATAGGTTACGCTGCATAATATATCAAACTACGGGTAAATTGTTTTATAAGAAAGGTCTATAAGTCCCTTAGGAATCAAAATAATCAATAGTTTTGGTATAAGTTAAATTACAATAATATAAATATGCAATACAGAATAAATTAATAAAAGGTATAAAATTTCATAAAGTTTTTATAAAAAAAAATACTCATAGGAACCCATCCATAAGGCTTATTTTTGTTGCTCTGTCCATACTTATTCAATATGAACAAAACAACTCATCGTTTGTTTACTTATTTGAAAATGAAAATGTTTTAATCCAACTAAGTTTTGTGTTTTTTTTTTTTTTAACTTTCTTGTTATAACATAAAATAAACAATACTATATAATAAACATATCTTTTTTGTATTTATTTTCATATAGGTACCGTTTTATACGGTAATAATACTAAGCAACCAAAATAAAATCAAAATGAAAAAAAATAAAACTGGCTAATTTAGTTTTAATTTATACGTTCAAATTAAAAATAATAATATATATATATAACTTAACAATTGAAGTTAACCAACTAACCTTAAAGTGATTATTTAAATATTATGTACATTGTTTATAGCATAAGGAAGTTATCTTTCTGCACAGTTTTTTTTTTTTACTACAAAAGAATAGATTCTTTAAGTTACAATGCACAATTTCAAAGTCATGGCAAATTATAGCATATGAAAATAAAAACAATCTGATTAGATGTTTGAAAATTATTATTCTTTATGAAAGAGAGGGGGGAGAGAGAGAATCGCCGCTTGCAATTATTTTAATTTATAGAATTTTTTTAGTTCAACTAAATTCTAAATAAATTTTATTTTAATGTTGATATTATATTTCTCAAAAATTAGAGTTAGCTCCTAATTGATGAAGATATAATTTTGATAATTATTTCAAAAGTTTTATTACTAATTTCCATCAATTGTTCAGGTAAATATATAAGTATTAGAGTTTAAGCGGGATACCGCAGCAAAATATTATAGTATATTAAATATAGTTGACAGGGGATATAGATATAATATTATTATGTACTTACGAGGACAAACAAAGTGAAGCACCCTGTATCTGTACAGTATATATATATATATATATATATATATACAAACAAGCGATCTTACAAAAACTTACACTGTGATGATAATAGCTAATCCTGTGATTAATAATGTGGTATACATATCTAAAAGATGCTTATTATACGATTTAGTGCCCCTTAACTTTATATGGTTATAAATAATAAAGCCAAATAGTTTCGTTATGACATTATATTTATATAGTTATATTACTACATGTATTAAAGCAAATTTTAGAACTACAATAGAGTTATGTTACATTTCTATAACTTGTAAGTTATAATATTAAATAATGAGGTCGACAAAATGTCACGATAAAATGACTGTAGGTCCCAAGAGAATATTGACCCAAGTCACATATATATATTGTAGGTAGGTATATTATAAAAACTGTACAAACCCCACTATATGACGTGCAGATTAATTTTTCCAACGTGCGAAATCACTGGATTTCAGATATACAACATTGAACATGATGACCATTCTTAAATAAAAGAGCAGTTTTATATTCGTTTGATTATATGTTTGATGATAAGGTCACAACAAATAAACATCATTAATTTATTATGTATATAGTATGATGGTAAATATTATAATAAGACAAAATAAATTTATAAGTTTCTGCACTTTATTAAAAAAAAAAAAAAACACGCAATACCGATACATCAAAACACAACGTTATGAAAATCTGCATTAAATAATAATTCCTCATTATAAAACAAATTTAAACAATCTGAAATCGATTGTTTTTATACAATATAAGCTCAATAACGTAGTTAGAACCATGTCATCGCCGGTGCCTGCTAGCCAGTCATCGATCACGCGACACGTAATAATATAAGCCCTTTCAGCAACAAAAAAAAAACTATCATCGCGAAAATAATTTATTTCATTACTGTCAATGTTTGTCTACACAAAATTAAACCATTACTGGTGAACACTACAGAAAAGCGCGGACAACCATCGCGGTTTCTGACGAATTATACGGACGAAATTTGCCTTGACAGGTCTGTCTACGCAATCGAATCGCGCGAAAAACTTATTGGATAGATACCTACTCAAAACGTTCGGAGATCATCGCAAGAAGTTAAACCATTTTACACGACGAAAACTGGAACGTTCGTCGCTGTCGCGGAATAATTAATTAACATCACTAAAATAGTAAAATGACAATATTGCTAAGAAAATTACGTGATCACACTGCACGAGGGGTTGTGGAGTGAGTGTGATGGACTGGCTGTTTTGGCACCATACCTGTCGTGAGTATAAATTATATTAATCTGGTAAGTATCTGAAAATTTATAATTTATTATGATAAATTTTTTTTTTTTACGATTCAATAATAAAATATAATTATACTTTTGCACGGATATTTTTAATTGAAAATATACATTTGACTTTTCACATTAATACCTATTGTAAGGTTAGACGGTTAGATTTTAAACGGAATAAATTTAACAAATGTCAACAAACATTACTATCGAAATATTATATTCTGTACTGTAATATTACTTATTATTTGAACCTATAGGCTATTAGCACTAACACTTGTGCTTTTGATACCTTCTCTTCAAATGTCAATAGATGAAATATTTGCGCAACCCGACATAATATTATGCTGGTCTTAGGTTAGCACACCTGGGAAAACAAAAAAAAATAAAACATATATTATTTTTTTAGATAATATTTTATAATTTTAAGTGAAAATTATATTTTAATATAATAGAAAAACGGTATCACTCATGTCGAAATATATGTCAGTAAATCAAGTAAATATATGAATTACAGCAATATTATTTTATTTATCGGTTATTAAACTTTAACCAATTTTTTAAGTTGATGAGTAAGTAATAAAATCTGTACGCATGTATGAAAAGTCTGTACAACAAATATTAGGTCTCAGGCGTCTTATACGTATTTAATTTGTACGATACAATGTAGCTTAGTACCTTTAACACTGTATCACTGTGACAAACTGTCACACTGACATTGTATATAACCATTGAATAACTAATATTCTGAATTATAATTTATGTGATAAGCGGCACGTGGATGTTAAAATAATTCAAACTTTTGTCACGCTGTAACTTAATATTTTATATTCACATCTAAAGTTACATTCACGATATATTTTGCATTCGTCTATAATGATGTTTAATGGAATCACCACGTATTCTGATTTTAAGTATGAGGTCTAACAAAATTCTATATTATTGTTAATCTTACAATGCTTGGAAAGTGCTTTTTAAAAAAGGAATTTGTTCACATTCTTATTCTTTGTGCTTAAAAATGACATAGGCATTCCTGTTTATATGTTCCTCATTTGAAGAATGGAACTAAAGTTAATTTCCACATCCCACCAAAGGAAAAATGTTCGTTCTATTTATTTAATTTCATATATTTATATATATTACATAATTCCTTCAAAATGAACAAAATTAATTGAGCATATTTCTTCGAAGTCATTTTTTCCAATCACTGTTGTGGACAATTATAGTGTACTTATAACCACAATAAATGCTACTAAATTTAGCAGATATTTAACAATTGGAAACTTTAATAAAAAAAAAACAATCAACAAGGAGTTGATTTTAAAAGTACGGTTTCAATCTGTAATTAGTATTTTAACTACATAATAAGTATATATTTTAAATAATTAAATAACTAGGGGAAAATAATTATTTATGTACTAGTAGGTTTGCACATTAAAAGTGCAGGGTGTACATTCTCACATCCGGCATAATATTATTATAATTGATTTAACATTATTCAATTTTAATTTATTAAAGTTAATTAATTTAAGTTCTTTCATCATAAATAATAAATTGTACGTTGTAACATTCCAATGAAAATTCTCTGTGCACAATCACACAATTCTCATTTTTTTTTAAATTAATTTTTGATCGATTAAAAGAAAATTACATTTAATTTGTTTTTCACTTATAATTTAACTAGGTACCTATATATATTTTATTCGATGAAAACATTTAAATATCTAATTGAAATACGCATTTAATTAATATAATAATTAATAAATAAAAATTTATTCTTTTGAATTTTTTCAATATTCTCGGAAATTCCCGCCAAGTTATATTCCCACAAATTACCCAACTCTAATCCAAACACAAAACTCGCGGTTCATCATCTACACAAAAATTCATGGTTGTATAAAAACCGATGATAAAAAATTAAACAGCTTCGAATACTTTTTTCCAAATCTGTTTGTTGAATTAATTTGAGTTAAGCCTTCCGGTAGATCGACCATCATTGCGTGTAATCCGATTTTACATTGACCTCACACGTAATCCTCCAAGCAAACCCCGTAGTCGTTTCAATGTGTATGTGTATAAATAAATCAAGACCATTATTAAAACACTAACTTTCGCGAGTTTTTAAATTTAGTTCTTGTACATTTTCTACCTTGCACTCCTTGCCTATAATATTGTCATTACTTATAAGTAACTACTGCTTTACTATTTAGTATACTTGCAGATCCAAGATATTTATATCTATATAATATACTACCTATAATCTGTATACTATATAGGTAATGAGTATAATATAACACTAAAACCACACAAACGCACATTATCGTCTAACTAAAACTTTGGCGCAAAAATAAATTTACATTTTACTAAATTAAAATATTATATTATGCAATTGTATTATAAATCTGTATCATACTATATTATATATAAAAATGAATTATAGATTTTCTATTATCGTCGAAGAAGAACAGTATAGACAGGTAGCTACCAAAAGTTTTTATTTGTAAATTTTCCATTCGGTTACTGAAATTATTAACTCCGTGTAAAAAACTGCAGATATTGCATTTCAACCGTAAAAACTTTTGACATTATTCACGCCAAATTACTACCATCCCAGTAAGCACACTTCCACGCGGATATAAATACATGAGGCTAAAAAAATAGTCTATCGTTCAATATTACATTATTTTATTATAAAGCAAATACAAAATTGATTTATCTCAAAATAACACCTCGGCGACATACTCACAAATATATAGTATAACTGTATACGTATATTAGTGTATGATTATATATATATTATAATATGATATCGTTTAATAGATGAGTGTAATATAATATCAATTTATATATAATTTTCTTCAATTCTCTATCACTCTCTATACACCTTTGCCTAACTGCCTAGACGAGCATCTGTCTTAAATAAAATATGAATTTATCCCAGACTTATAAGTAATAATGTTATCATAAAAAAGACAATTTCTTGTTTGATCAACTAATGTTTCATTTTACTTTACAATTAACTATATACACAATACGTGCAGTGGTGTATTTGTAAACGACATAAAAGTCTTAAATATTTGAGGACCGACGAATAATAATACGTTATAGCCAATAGATATGTGTTTATGAAAAAATACAATCATTACTCATGGTCATGACACTACAGATATTTATTTATTTATTTTTATTAAATATTTATTTATCGTATCAACTATGAAGCTTTAATAATATATTAATAAGTACAATGAAACCTGTATATAACGGACAGTCAAAGGACAAAAATAATTGTCCGTTATAGACAGGTGTCCGTTGTAGACAGGTTTCAGTGTTTTTAAAGATAAAATTAATCTACAAACATGATACATATATAAAATGTTTACGTACATTTTATTAATATTGTTTTATATTTTATATTAGGTATAATCTTTATTATTACATATTACATATATTATATATTATATATTATGCACATACATTATAAATTTAATTTTAATTATTATTTTTATATTAAATACAATGACACATTATGAATTTATTATTTAATTAATTCTTAAAAAATGATAATATTGACCTTTGTTTTTTGAACTTCGATTTGGTCATTTCCAACTCGTGATGAATAATTAATTCGCTCACGTATGAAAACCCTTTTTCTTCGCCTTTATTCAAATTAAACTCCTTCAGACGAATAAGCTGTTCGAGAGCTTCTAAATAATTTTTAAACGTCTTAATTTCAGAATTTTCTAGTTGATCATCAGCTTGTTGCTCATTATTGGCTTCCATGGGATATAATTCAGTTCGAATGTTATCTAAAACCACAGTTATATTATCTGAGCTACATTCTGAAACGAAAGAACCTCCATTAATTCAATCAACTCATTCCCATTCGCTTCATTTTCGAATTCTGGAAGTTCACTGGACGGAAAGTCTGCTTTTTTAAAACAGTTTGTGATTGTCAGTGAAGAAATTTTTGTCCATGCTTTTTTTTATCCATGTAATCGCTTTTAAAACATAAATTTGCTTTGCTAAGTCGTGTACATTTTGAGCGTCATCCAGATTCGCAATAATGTGTTGTAGTGCGAACTTGCGGTAAAAAATTTTGAAATTTTTGATTATTCCTTGATTTAAAGGTTGAGCAGTGGCGGTTTTACCGAGGAGGCAAGGGAGGCAGTGCCTCCCTTGAAAATAATAGAAAATACATGGTTAATATTATTTAAATTATAAAATATTGTTTGTTTATATTTTCAAATACAGACACTATTGTAAAAGAGAAATAAATAAAATATATATTTAAATTATGTATTAAAGGTATTATGAAGTGTACCGTACCCG
>JACXSJ010000907.1:23210-145786 GCA_014851325.1 Pentalonia nigronervosa | reverse complement strand
GGTCTTTACAATAATTTAATTTTGAAGTGAAATATGAGTATTTTTAAATACTAATATTTTACATACTCATAACTAGCTTAAAAATTAAAATATCGTAAAAATCCGACGATAGAACACAATCTAAGTTCTTACCCATAAATTTGATTATTGGTCAATTAATTCTAAAATTTAAGTAAACATAAATTTTGAACTGCTGGATATACTTGTTGGTATGTTATGTGTTAATAAAACGAAGACAACATATACGGCGTCCGCTTAAATAGATATAAAAATAGTAACTATACAATATGTAAAGACATCGATGAAATAATTACAATAACAATAACTTATTTTCTTTCTATTCAAACATTTAAATATAATTAATTTATATTCAATATTGAATTTAAAATTGTATAATTTGAATATAAATAATGACGTTATTTTGACTAGAACCTTATAGTGACGTCAATATTTCTTGGCATAAATGATGAATTTGATTGTATTCCATGTACACTCAGAAACGTTTTATAATCGTTCATCTCGCTGTTATTACTCATTTGTTAAGTTGTTTAGCTTTAGCCCCGGTACTTCGCATCTGTTTTAAGTTCTAGTTTTTAGGTTCAACTACGCACCTCGAAGCCAGTCAGTAATCGGACGGGTCATTTTTTAAAAATATTACCTAGTACGTTTCACCACAAATTATATGAAAATCGGTCGTTCTCACACATCCCTCATCAAAAATCGCGGCGGAGCCGTTTTGAATTTTAACCGGTGGTACGGACCACCCTGAAAACCAGTAACCATGTTACAGAACTCGAGAAGAATACGGCGGCGGCAGTGCAGTTTCGAGCGCAATAAAATGCCACCTCCAGACTATACGATTGCACTCCGTAATTACTCTGTTGCGCGTGTCGCGCAAGTGAGCGCTGGTTGTCGAGTAGTGAGTGGCGACTGGCGACTGGCCGACTATACCTGATAAATGAAAATGATAATGCCCTATACACCATACAGATATACAGAACACGCTTGACAGTGGTCGCCTATGCCGTGTGTGCGCTCGCGCACGTTGAATGTGCGTGCGTGCGTGCGTGCGTACGACGTGAGTGCAAGGCGTGCGCCGACGCGAGTGTGTGTGCGCGTGTGCGCGGTACGTGTGTGACTAAGCGAGGTGCGCGCGCGGTGTGTCGTCGGTACTACAACTACTACTACGTATACACTACACAGTGCTTGCCGCCGACCGAGTGTTATATACTTATATCGGTCTGCCCACCGGTTATCGCGTATTACCCGCCGCGCGCCGACGGGTCGACTTTACGCGGTCGCCGTTGTTAACTCGTAGCAAGTAAAGTTTTGCCGGTCGCGAACGGGCCCCGCGTGTGACATTAGAATGACCGGTTCGTCACCACCCGCCACCACTTCAATCGCCGTAACGTCACCGTCCCGCCGCCGTCCGTTGTCGTCGTCGTATCCGCCGTTCTTTGCCGCCGTGGAGATGACGCGCACCGTAGCGTAAAAGCCGCCGCCGCCGCCTCGCCGGTCGCCCGACATCCGTTGTCGTTGTCGTCGTCGTCGACATAGTTTATAAATGGCATCGTTGCCGCAACCCAAGTTCGAACCCAAAGCCCCCGACAAAAGCTCGTCGGCGGCCGCGTGCGACGTCCACAAGAAAATCCAAGAGTCCGCTGACTGTTCGAACGTGAGTAGTAACAACACACCAACAATAACACCTTTTTCGTACCATGTCACCCGTAGTTTATACATTGTACAGTATAATAGACAGTTCTCGGACAGTGGTTTTCCTTACATTCGTGCGCGTTACTGTTAAGTCATCACTCGTGTCTCCCAAGTGACCAAGTCCAAATAATTGCACACATCAGGGCGCACGCCTCTTGAGATGTTTTTTATTTCCCAATTTGCCTAGACACCTAGTACTTCTATACGATCTAAGCGATATCATTTGCTATGATATATTATTATTATTATATAGGCATGTAATAATATTCTTATCGTCTGCATTCGCGTGTGTGCTAGTTGGTCTGCGTTCGTTTGAGCGTTTTTATTCGTGTGCATTTTTTTTTTTTTTTGTTGTGTTATTTCTCGAACGTTCAAAAATAGGTATCTACCCAATACCCATAACACTTCCAGAATTCCTACCTAACCTATTCCGGATTTTTGCGTCCGACGGGCGACGACCATGATAATGACGACGACGATGATAATGATAATGATAATGATAATGATAATAATAATAATAATAATAATAATAATAATAATAATAATAATAATAATAAAGCATATTACTGCAAAGCCTCAACACCACCCGACTATTTTATAATATAGCTTTATGTTTATATATATTTATATACGCGAAATAATGAGTAATCAATTTTCTGTATCAAAAGCACTGCAGTGTGTGCGTCGGTGCGTTTATGCGTGTTAGTGCGTGATTGTACAGTGGCGACTGGTGAGGTATGTTTATCGTGTGTTCTCCGGTACGTTTTTGTATTGCCTTTGATTTTTTTTTCTTAATTGTCTTTTAAATTTAGAGTTAAACCTTAGTAGTACCTTTGTGTGGAGACACATTCTGATTTCGTTACTTAACGCTAGTACACCTATTATAATATATAATTAAATATATTTATAGGTATATATTATTATACTATTTGTTTAATGCCCTTTTTTTTAAATCATAAGGTCATGCATTTCTTATCTATGCATCTATCCGTCCATGTATAAATGTGTAATAATAATAATATGCTTTATAATACTGTAATATGCACCTATATTTGTGAATTATACCTGTACAATTTATTTGTTTATGTGTATTATATATTTATTTATTATCTTCTTTTTTTTTTTGTATAGAACAACAAGTCCAAATCATTATCATTGGATTTATCAAATTTGAACACTGCTAGTTTTAAGTCCTTATTAGAAGAAGTGGTCGCATATGATACGGCTAAACAGACTAAAAGCGAATTATATAACGTATGTATTATTTCAGATATCAATTTTGGTAACCTTATGTTACAAAACGTTCTTTATCAAAACTTTCTTCTTAGATTGTACACTTATTTGTGTCTTAAACCAAATTTGTTTTTTATAATAAATTTAAAATAATATTTGTAATTTTTTTGCTATCCAAAATTGTATGTTAAAATCATAGTTATTGGGTTCAATTATTTTTTTCAAACATTCTATATCTAATTCCAAATAGTAGTAGTATACTTTTAAATTGGTACAAATTGGCAGATTAAAAACATTTTCATTTAAAAATATCATATAGTCATAAATTATCCGAAATAAAAAAATACCTAAACTAAGTAATTTGTTAAAAAAAAACTTGCTACCTTCTTATTCTATAATTCAAAGTAATAACTGATTGCTTTTATACAATAAAATACCTACCTAAATATTTTTATCAAAAATTTAAGATTACATTTTTATATTTTATAGAGTTTCACATGCATATTTAATAAATGTGTACATAAGTATTTATGGATGGCTTGTGTAAGCTATAGGTTCTCTTTAATTTTGTTCTAAACTTTAAATTGTAGCTCAATAAATACTCAACAGGTACCTATTAATAATGAAACTTTGATTTCTTTTTAGAAAAATCAAGCCCATCAATTGGCTATATATCATAAATTTTTAAATAACATGAAAAATAAGTTTAAATTATACAAAAAAAATTATGGATTTATGGGGATTTATACAGTGGGACACCCTGTATTCAAAAGTATGTTCTTTTAATTCAAATTATTATTTTGTATTAGGTACTGAATAAGTGAGTTTCTATTACCGAATGTGTCATGTTTCTAAATTACATTATTGTATAGATAGTTAATATCATTCTTTTCTTTTTTTTTATATCATCAAGGTTAAGTTAAAGTAATTACCTACTTAAATAAATAAGCATAGGTAAAACATAGAAAGTAAATATCTGTAAGTAAAAACTTCTATAAATACCAAATAATCATTTTTGACACTCAATTTTTTTTTCAATTAGAAATTAAACATACAATATACTTGTATGTAGTATGTACTAGGAATGATAATATTTCATCTATAACCTAAAATTTGAGTTAACATGCAATAAGCTGTAGCTGTTTATTGTATTTTATGTTTATTTATTTTAATTTCTTAAAAAAATAAAGTAATACAATTTTCTAATATGAAACATTATTTTAATCATGTTATTATTTAATATAATTCACAATAATTAATGCTACTTAAATTGATATAAAAAAAAAAAATTATTTGACCAAGTATTAATTATTTTAATTTAATATTATCATAAATCATGATAAGTTTACTTACCTATAATAAATATATGTGATTTATATTAAAAGTAAATCAATTTTTTTAAATCATAAATAATAATTAAATTTAAAATTTTATTATTGAAAAATAAGTTTGATATTTAGTAAAGTTAAAATTAGTAAATATTTGTTTGACATTAGAGATAACATTATATGTTCAAAAATAATAGATTTGTATTTATTGTATTATTTATTTTCAATTTTTTGTTTACAATTATATACATCATCTTAGTAGAACTACTAACCCATTTTTAAATTAGATTTAGTATTGCATAGTTTATGTTACAGAATCTGCTAGAAGATGTGACTCAAAATGGAGAAGATGATGTAAAGCGACCATTGCACAATCAACGCTTAGTTGATAGTCAGACTGATCTTGATAAGTTATCATCTAAAGACCAACACATCAAGGAAAATTCTTCTCTTGAAGCTTTTGATTTAGCACCAGATTTCAAAAAGCGGCTTTCTGGTGTCACTACCAAAGTTAGCGCCCGTCAACTAGAAGGAGGTTCATTGCCAAGTCATGTTAATCATGCACAAGCTATATCTGTATTGATAAATAAGAAAAATACCCAAAACACTCGTAAGAAAATCGCAGAGTCATCGAAAATGGCTAAAAATGTAGATAAAGTGGTTGATCTTGGAGACTTTGGGTATGAAGAAATTCAGGTAAAAGATATGTCAAATTATACTAGTCATGCAAGTTTGGAAATCTGTCCTGCTAAAGATGAGACTAAAATAGATGAGCGATTTTCTACACCATTATTGTGCAAGGTAAATATGTGTTTATAATAAAAATATTTATTGAATTATCCATTAGTTGTGTTGTAATTACTTCTTTTAAACTGATAAAAAATGTAAACGCTTTATTTCCTATTTTATATTCAAAAATAAGTCGAGATTGAGCTGTAGTCTACTAGATACCAATATAGTCTAATATATTTTATAACTTTTTATTAAAGAATGTTTTCTAGCTTACACATTACTAAAGATAATACTTCAGTATATTATTTAACAACAATATAGATAGAAACAATTCAAAATTATCAACTATATCATACAAAGGCATGGGTAATATAGTAATATAGTTATGAATGTACAATTTAAATTGACTCATTAAAAGACTGCCAGACTAGAGTTTCTTTTCTCAGCCAAAATGGTATTAAAAATGAAAAAAGATTTTAAAAAAGCATATTTTAATGAAATAAAGAATAAAAAATATTAGAGTAGGAATGAAAAGTTTATTAACTGTAGTGAAAATTTGTTCTGGTTAATTAAAATTTTTGCAATAACATTTATCTAGTTAAAATTGTTATAAAAAAAAACTTAACAATAATACATTTTTTAGTATTTCTGAATTATTGGTTAATAATAATTTTAATTTTCTGTTTTTTTTTTATTTATATTTTTTTAATTTATACAATACTTTTTGGGCTATTATAAAACAATGTATTGTTTAATATTTGAATATATGAAACTACATAATTAAAATAAATACAATGTTGTTGTTAAATCAATTGAGTCTTTACTCATTACTTTTAAGTATAAATTATCATAACTCAAAATTCGTTATTGTGGCCATTATTTAAAAGGTAAACATTTTAAAAACTTTTTGATAAATACTTAAAGTAGGTATAACAAGTTATTATATAACAAACACACAAAAGTAATAATTGTATTATTATAATACTAAAATTAATGAATAGAAAAATGAATCTATTGTAGTAGACCACAATTTGTTACATACTACAATCTGTTTGATAATCTAATTTTAAATATCTAAATAAATGTATAAAACCCACATTCAATTCTAGATGGTTATTTCAAATTATTTGTTTTAATATTTATTGTCATAACTTAAAAGTTTTAATAGAAACAATTATAGTATAGCAATTTATTATTATTATTACATTAGCCTTTGATCAAGTTAATCATTTAATTTTTTTTAAAAAATTACAATCATTTGGTGTCTCTGGATCCTGTCTTTAATTGGTTCCAATCTTTTCTTTCAGACCATTTCCAAATTGTTAAATATCTAAATTTTAAATCTACGTGCTTCCCAGTTTCTTCTGACGTTCTTTAAGGCTACCACTACACTTCTTTTTAATATTTTTATTAATGACCTCCCTAATGTTATAACAAATTCTTATATCCTTATGATGTTAAATTAATAAAAATAATTAAAACTGAACAAGATACAATTAATTTACAATCTGATGTTAATAACTTACTTTCATGGTATACTAGGAATCACTTATTTCTAAACATTAATAAATGTAAATTTATGCACTTTTTTTCTAATAAAAAATTTAATTAACTATCTTTATTATATTTTTATTCAAATATCGAGCTTGTATCTGAGTTTAAGGATTTATGCATTATTTTTGACTCTAAATTAAATTTTTTCCTTCATACAGAAATTATAAAGAATAAAGCTATACATAATTTGGGTTTTATTATGCGCACCTGTGGCTCATTCATAGATCCTATTCCCTTGAAAATTCTATATTGCTCCCTTTTTCGTTCCCATTTAGGATACTGCACCCTTATTTGAATAAATAATACCTCAAAACAAAATTCTACCTTAGAATCTATTCAAAATAATTTTCTGTTTTATTTCCTTTAAATTTAATATATACAGGCCTCCCACGGTTCTTATAATAGTATATTACATTTCCTATTTCTTTTACTACTCAATGAGCGTCAAATGCATTTACTTTCTAGATTTCTTCATAAATTATTATTAGACCTTATTAATTGTCCAAAATTGCTATCATTGATCAATTTAAAAATATATAACCTTAATACCAGAGATCCGAAATTTTTTTATCCTCTATTTTCAAATAAAAATTTTATTTTAAATTTTCCCGCAAATCTGATGGTATCTGGTAACACGCATCCCTTTAATTTTATATAACTTGTCTTTTATCCTTATTGTATACCTATAACATATTTTATAATTTTTCTTATTATATTCATTTAAATAGTAATAGTTTATATTATAGTATTGTATTTTGTTCTTTTTGTATACTAATTTTTAATTTTCTGTACACATATTTAAAACTGTAATAGGACTTATGTCCGTATATTTGAATAAATAAATAAATAAATAAGTAAATATTATATTATAGATACATTTTTTTTAAAAGTAACTTTTTAATAAAAATTGTTTGGTGGTATCTTATCACTTTTATGCGACTGATCATACAATATCTATAAAAATAATTGTTTACATTAAACATAAATTGACACATATTTATCATTTATTGGAAATAAAAATAAAATTTTGCTATTAGAATTTTAATAGGTAATTACATATTTATATAGGAGTAAAAATTATTTTTTATGGTTTAGATTTAATAAATACCTAATAAATATTATGGTGTATAATATAAAAAAATTATTTATACAGGATGATACATTTAATGTAATACACTCATTATTTTATAAAGTATTTACGTTTTTAGAAATAATTTTGTTACATGGTATGAAGTTGTTATAAAACAAAATTTTTCAAAAAAAATTATTTTTTTAAATATTTTTTAACCTTATTGTTTTAAGTTTTTTACTTTTTTGTATTACAACATACAGTTTTAATTTTATAATCCAAAGCAGAATATTTTTCTGAGTATTTTGAAACATAAAAATCAAATTTTGCATGAGTAGTTTATGAGTTATAAGTATTTGAAGTTTAGATGAGCAGTGTGGGGTGATATGTGGGTACCTCATAGTATGTTGGTTCACTACTCCTCTCATCTAAATTTCAAATACTTATAACTCAAAAATAACTCGTCCAAAATTTGATTTTTATGTATCAAAATATTCAGAAAAATATTCTGCTTTGGATTATAAAATTAATTTAACTAACTGTATGTTGTAATTCAAAAAAGTAAAAACTTAAAAAATATTAAAAAAAAATGTTATTTTGTAATAACTTGATACTATGTAATAAAAATATTATCAAAAACGTAAATACTTTTTGAAGTATTGAGTGTCTTACATTAAATGGATCATATTGTATATATTTAATTTTAGTTAACAAAGTATGTAGAAATAGTTTCACAATATTAATAAATTATAGTAATACAATAAATTGAAAAAACTAAACATCTAACATTGTTAAATCTTATAATTTGATAGCCTTAAAAAAAAAAAAATTAAATTATATGCCATCATTCTCCAAAAACACCCAATAATAATTTTCATAATTTTGTATAATATAACAAATTAGTTTTAATTAAATTTTAGTTATTTGTAAAATATATTGGTTATAACTTAAGATATAACTTAATAATAAATTGTTTATTATTTGGACACATTCATGGAGTGAAAAAAATTCACATATCCTTTATAAATGTATAGAAATCTTTATTAGATTATATCAAAAGAAACAAATCTCTGGATATTTTCATTAAACATACACTACATTGAACTTTCAGAACTTAACATTTAAAAATGTCAAACTAAGTTAGGCTTAATATATTTTATCATTGCATTGATATTTCTAATAATCGTAGATTACTATCCTGCTTTTAGATAAGCAAAGCGAGAGAAGATGAGTGCCTGATACCTTGTTTTTCATAAAGTCTTATTTGTCAGTCAAGTATCTTCAGTACCTATATTCTAATACTATATTTAAGTTGTTATAATTAACTATCAAATGACCAATATTTCTACCAACTTAACTTTGATTTCATATTTCAAGTTTCCAATTATTTATCAATAAAAAATATTAACAGTCATTTATTTTTCATATGAATCATAAATGGACAAATATAAATGTATTACATTTGTTACCTGCAAAATAGCTTTAGAATATTTAAATTTTTTAAAACCTAGTATAATCTAAATCCTAGTTTAAATCCTTAGTTACTAAACAATCCTTTATTTATATTTTTTTTCTAGAATGTTCAATAGTAATTGTTATTGTAATTATATATTTATATATTTTTTAAGCAATCCAGTCAAAATTATGAAGATCACGATTCCTACATGGAAATAGATGCTTCACCATACATTAAAGATTCTAAAGACGGAATGACTAAAGGTAATATATTTTTAATTGTTTAAAGAATAAAATATATACCTACAAATTGATTTTGCTTTAAAAAAGTTCAAGCTGGAAATTATAGTTCCTGCATTTATGCTTAAGTAGCTTTTTTTTTAAGTTTTAATAGATTTTCCACAGCAATTTAAAATTAAATACACATTTTTTATTTAGTATGTAATTAATTGTGCTTTTCTTTTGTGGTCTGTGACTAGAAAAATAATATACACTTGCAATTTGTTTTGTAATATATTGGTTGAATAATTAATATTGAGTAGTCCATACATTTTAAAGGAACTTTTATCTTATAATATATTTTATACTTTTTTAATATTCAACTTTTTTGACTATACAAATTATACATAGTATATATAATGCTTGTTATAATGTATATTGCGTATTGATTTTATTCATATAAACTGCATGAAGTATGTTTTTAAAATTAATTTATATTTGTTTTCATCTGATTGGGTAAGTGATTGTCAATTCAATTAATTACTTGCTTTTTTTTTGCAACATAATATTTACAAGCTTTGTTTATTTTTAAAAGTCAATTTTAATATATTACATTAAAAAAAAATAATAATTAATGCTTAATTAAATAAATAATCTGATTTTAAAGTATTACTTCGGCAGTATTATTATACAATAGTGTATTTTGACATTGCAACTAGAATACATGAAAAAATATATAACTTTTTTTAACATTTTTACTTAATATGAACATACAATATTTTTTCTTTACAGTACTTTTAATTTTTAGGTTTGCTATTATTTATCATTTTTGATTAACTTTGATTGCTTAAAGTTGAAAAAACTTTTTATAATATTAACAATTATTTTAATTTTGAATAACTAGTCATTAAAATCTACCAATACTAGTATATTGTTGAAACTTAACAAAACTTAACCATAATTTTTATTTTAAATAATAATAAAAAAAAAAAATATTCTATTAACTCCGTAGGTAGAGGCACAATTAATTATAGTTAAATTAATATAGAACTAATGAATCATATATTAATATGAGTGGTTGAAAATTAATTATAAAAAATATTGCTAACAATTGATTCTGTTTTAAGAAAAAAATTGTTTAATAATTTATTGGAGAGTGTGGTGTTTTTCTTTGTTTAATTATCTAACTTTTTTCAAAATGCAGAATATTTCTTGTTTTGTTTTTGTTTTTCATTTTTAATTGGCATGCTTTTTATATTCTATTTGGAAGTACTGCCACGGACTTCAGGTGAGGGCGATCAAGACGTGAAAAACTGTTTACATCAGCCAGCTACAGTGGTAACGGATTTTAATAAAGATGCTCAAATGATAGACCATCGTTTGTTACACATATTTGGAGGCCAAATTAATTGCTATCAAAATCCTTATAATGGATTTTCACAACCAATGAGTTTGCATTTTTTAACACCAAATGGTAACTTGTTATTTACTATAATTATATTCATTCTAAGTATACTAATATCGCTAAACTCATTTATTTTTCTGTAAAATTTGTTGTAGGTAGTTGATAGGTATACTTTAAACAGTTAATTAGAATCAAGCTGATATTCATAATATTGTTAAATTATAGTAACACAATATAATAGACAAAACTTAACAAACATTAAATTTAACCAACCTTTATTATTATACAACTATTTTAATTTTTAAATTATATCATATTTTCTACGAGATTCTTTTATATTTTTGATCAACATTTAAAACTTGATTTAAATGTTTATACTTCTACATTATATCTGATATATATTTTAGAAAAAAAAAATTATATCTATTTGATTAATAAATATAATACAAATAAAAAAATTATAATTCATAGATACATAGCAATATAATATCTTGTATCTGTTGTATCAATGAATAATTATGTATGAAACTGTGATAGTAGTTTTCAAACTTTTTTGCTTGTAACACTACCTAGAAAACTAAATATAAATTTTAATTCTTAAACCAAATATTTGTGTACTTATTAAATGTTATTATACTGTGTCTACCAAAACAAGAAACATTCTATAAAGGTCTTTACACATTGTGAAGGTAGCAATAAAAAGCAGCTGGACACAATTTTGCTTTTATACCGTGACATTGGCAAGACAATAGAATTTTTCACGATTGCTGCATCCTAAACTTTGTATGTTATAAATAATTTTTAATTTGGTTGGAGGAACCTAAAACCAATTACTGAGTACTGGGCCATAAATTTTTTTTAACTTATATATTCTGTGCATGCATAGAAAAACTTTTTTTTTTATTAGAACCCTTATTTTTAATATCGTATCCTGATTGGTCAAACTTTTTCAAGTCATTTTAATGTATCAACTTGTATTATAAATATTAAATTGACTAAATGAAAGTCATTTTAAATTAAACAAATTGTTTAATGTATGTATTTTTTGTTTTAAATTGTGATTTAATCAAAATTCATCAATTTACTGATTATTATTTAATTACTATTTAAATAATAACTAATACATTTTTTGAAAATTTAGACTCCATACAAATTAAAAACTAAATTAAAATAACTTTTATTTAGTCTATTCTGGATTTAGAATACAAGCTAATACAACAAAATTACTTGAATAATTTATCAATCCAAATATAGTAATACAGTGGTTCTTATTAAAAAAAAATGTAACTTGTGTGTGTGTGTGTGTGTGTGTGTGTGTGCCATGCATGAGCTAAAAAAATTATAAGTTAGAGAAATAGATGGCCAGTAGTCTAATTTCATGTTTTACAAACCAAATTAAAAATTGCAAAAGATACTGAGTTAAAATGGTTTATGTTTCCATGGACACACAGTATATAACAATTAAAATAAGACAATACAATATTAACTGAAAAAATAATATAATTATATAATTTTTTTTTGTTGAAATTTAAATACACTTACTTGAACCCAACATATAGTAATAGAGCATATTTTAAGATCTACTGACATGTTAGTTGACAAATTCTTACTTACATTAAATAGTAGTTAGTGCATATTGTTTATATATATTATTTTGCCTTTACTATTGATACAATTAAACAAAAGCTATCATTTGGTTTATAAAAATTCAAGTAAAAAGTTATAACTTCTTGAATTGATTTAATCAATTATTTGGTTAATAATAAGTATTAATAAAGTAATTATTTTCATAAACAAATATACATTTTAGCTGACTTGGTGTCAACACTGCCATGCACATATTTGTAGGATTAACCAATCACGTATTCAAGAATTAAAACTATTTAATTTTGGCTTTAATTTTAATTGCTTAAACTGGTTTTTGTTGGTTTTTTATAAGATGCAAAAAATTTAAATTATTTATACTTTTATTTATAAATGGTCTTATGCTGTGGTGTATGGTAAGGATTAAAATGAAATAATTTCAACTTATTTAAAAGGTAAATTTAATAAAAACCATATTTTATATATTTAAAAAGTAGTGTATGCGAATTTGTTTCAAATATAATATTTAGATTTCCTATTAATTAAAAAAAAAGGTAATATTTTCTTCAGTTCTTATTAATTTTATTCAATTTTAAAAAGATTTATTTGGCTACCAAATTATTTTTATTGGACTTTTAATATATATTTGATTTTAAATAGTAATATGCAATAAATAGGTATGTATTGTTGTTTTTATAAAAATTATGATGTTAAATCAATAAAAAAATATTTTATAAAGTATTTTTATTATTTTTGATTTTCATTAAATGTTTATATTTAAATAACTAATTAAAAAAAGTTATTTAGGTTTTGGACAGTTAGAAATAATTTTTTAGAATTTAATTTTTCTTAATTTGTTTTACTTTGTTAACAATTTTTTTCTGGTAGTAATATGTATTATTTTATAATGTTTCAGATAACCTGGGATTACAGACTGCGTATAATAATAATAGGGTATGTTTAATTTTGAAGTATACAGAGTGTCCCATGAGAATTTACTTATTGCGATATCTACTGAAATAATGGAGATATCATAATTCTATTTTTTTATGTGACTCGGGGACAAAGACTAAAAATATTTCATATTTTAATTTAATTTAATGTTTTGGTAAAAATGTTAAAAAATATCTTTATTTAATTATTTTCAAAAAATTGAAGATAGTCATTTTATAGAGATTATTTTCTGAAAATGTTGAAGTTTCAACATTTTATTTTTATTAACTTTGTGATTTTTAATAATTTTTTTAGTTTTGAAAATTATATTTTTTTAGAACAAAACTTAATGATTAAATAAGTCATATCATGAAACGAGATAAGATTATATCAAAACATTAAATGATGGATTATGGCAGCAGTACCTAACTTAAGGCATGTGTATCACTAATAGTACTTCAAAAGCTCATAGGTAGTATGCAAAGAAATATTTTGATTAGTGGAAAAAAAGAATAGATACATTATATTTGTCGATAAGTAAAAGAAAAAGGTTATTAGGTAATGTGGTACGCGGATATAAAATTGTATTAAATAATACTTAAATTTTCTCAAAACTAAAAAAATCATAAGATTAGTTACCTAACCTCAATGGACACTCTGTACAATATATATTTTTGTTTGACATATATTTTAAATAAGTATTATTGGTTGAACATTCAAGAAAACTATGCAATTAAACTTATTTACATTATGAATAGAAAGATTTTTTTTTTTGAGTTGTTCTTATTAAGAATATAATTGCAAGAAATTATATAATTTTATTACAAAGTTATGTTAATGACTAATAAATAAACTATTATTTCTGTCAAAATCTAATCTTTTTTTGATTTTTATTTCTTTTAGAAAAACAATACTGAAGATACTAGTAATACTGCACTTAAAAGAAATAAACAGAAAAAGGAACTAAAGAAGGTTTGCTTGATAATTCATTGTATATTTTAATTTTGTTTAAATTAAAATTATTTAATTTTATTAATTTTTAGAGAGATGAAGTTGTTCGTTCTGAAGATATTCAAGGATATCGAGGGGACAAAAATATTGATGAAATCTTAAAGTTCATTGGAGATAAAAGTAGTGATGGTAAAAAGAATAAAGGTAGTAAGACTAAAAATAAAATAAAAAGTCGAAATGGAAAAGGTTCTGATGATGATTGTAGTAGGCCAAAAAATGGTAAAATGAAAATTACCAAGTATAATAGTGTTGAAGAAGTATCTACAACAGTCTTTCAACATATGGATAGTTCAGATGATGAGTCTAAATCAATTAAAAGTAGTAAAAAAAGTAAAAAAAAAGTACCAAAACAAAACCAATCTTCTAAGAAGTTTGCATCTACTGAACAGAGACTTGATGTCTTATCATCAGAGTCACAAGATACAGATTCTGCTGATTTTTTGTTGGTAACCAATAAACAAAGGAGAAAAAAACAGAAATCGCAAAATAAATTAAATGCGACCACCAGTAACTTTCCTCCTCATGACTCATATTTATTATCACAATACACACAACCTAAAAGTGTAAAAAATAAAAAAAGAAGAAAATCTACATCTTCAATGCCTCATTCTGACAAATCTGAAGATAATTCTGATCTAGATTCTGTACACTCTCTGCCTGCCTCATCTACACCTTCTAAACAGCCATCATACAAAGAAACTCCTAAAACTGATTTGACTAAACCAGCCTGTGTAGTTACCACTTCTGAAGAGTCAATACCAACAATTACTGTTGCATTACCACAACGAAATACTGACAGTATAGCGAGTAATGTAAATTATGATAATGAATGTATCAATGGGGATGTGCACGTTACATATATTGTGCATGAACCCCAGAAAGCGGATATTGAGACCGCTAAAAAGACTGCCGTTTTAAACAAAGTTCCTGCAGCGATCCCCCTACAGAGCGCCTCGCTGACTGTGCGTGTACCGTCAAAGAAAAAACAAAGCCCAATTATGTATAATAAGTATGAGGTGGATACAAGCCTGTCTTTTGGATTTGAAATTGACCAAAATTTACTGTGTGATAGTGGTAATGATTACTCACCTCCAGCACCAATTCCTATGCCTATAGAGTACAACTATAAAGAAGTGATATTGTTTATCAAACAAGGTAATTGAACTAAATTGCATTTTAAATTTATAATCATACATAGAATAAAAAAAGCATATAGTAGACTGCATTTTATTTTAAATAAAAGAGAACAATTAATTTTATAACTAAAAGAACTTGTACCAGTGGTGTAAATTAAACTAAATTGTTAGGGTTGCAATTAGTTGGTAGGATTAACAAATTTGTAGGGATCATTTTCCTCCACACCCCCTTAACACTGTTTTATTATGTTTTAATTTCAATATTATAAGCAAGGTTTAATAAAGTTACATAAGTATCTACTTATATATAATGAGTTATTTTTTTTTTAGAAGTAACTTCTCAGTTTAATTTTTTCTGTGTTGAGCAAGTAACTTATGAGTTAATTTTTTTTCTTTTATAAAACCCCATGAATTAAAAATATATTGTTTTGTTAGTTGTTTAAAAAAAAAAAAATAATAATAATAATCGGAAATATTAAATTGTATTTACAAATTATATTTTATTGTTAAATGTATTTTAAATAGGCACCTACTATTGAGGTGTTTCACAATATTTCTGGACTTTAAAATAGTGATCAAAATAAAGTACATAAATACAAATTTACACAAAATAAACTATGTGAAACACAATTTCACCATCAGCTGCCATCGTGACTTGGGCAATCACAATAACTATATATTTATACATTAATAATAATACTATATATAAATGTCACCAGGGCTGTATTTAGAAGGAGCAACAGGATTCTGTTGCTTTGATTATGAAAGAGTGGTTCATTTTTTTTTATATTTTTAATATTTAAACCTTTCCAATTTCATTATTCTTTAGAAAAATAATTTTTATCCCTAAGATTCTAAGAAGGTTAGATTAGGCAAACTTACTTTAGATTGGCTATAAATAATCATCGCCTAAATGCTTTGGTTGTAAACATAGAGAGTGACCTAACTTCTAGCATAAATTATGATAATATAACTAAAGAATTGTTCAAATCACAATCCAAAAAATAAAAATTGATATTTATAAAAATATTTATACAATATACCTATTGTTGTTTTTAAATTGTATTTCATTTTTAATAGATATAATGAGGTGATTTTTTTTTATAATTAAGCGTTGATGGGTATAATCATTTAGCCATGGGTATAATAATATGATAACAATATCAATGCATCAAAACAAAGTAAAACCACAGAATAGATTAAATTTAAAAACTAATCATGGTCATTTGAGGTTTCAAAAAAATACTCTTGCGACTTTATTATATTTTCAGGGGTTGCTAATACTATCCCTAGCTTATATCACTAACTCTGGCTTTCATGTATATTTATTATCAATAATCATAAATTGAACAGTTCCAAATAATTGAAATCCTCTTTTTTTGGTCAATCGTTTTGGTCCCGAAATAAATATAATGTAATTGAAGTAGTATAATTTAATAATATTTAACTTTCTTTCCCAGAAGTTATGTATGTTCTTTTTAATTTGAAAACAATTAATTAATGGGAAATTAAATGTTGTTTATTTCAAATTGTTTAAATTTATATATACATACACTAAATAACAGTATACAGTACTATAAACTGTTATAATATGATATAATATAAAGTTTTTATTTTTTTTTTATTTTATTCAGCGTGGCAAGATGTCGAAAAAGAGAAAATCAATGGTAGATCCAACATTTTGGAATACAAACGAGATAACAGTGGTGTTCTTGGGGACATATAAAATTTTTGCCAAATAATGTTATGAATAAACATAATTTGTGTTCGACAACTAATCATATTTTGTAATAAATAATGAATTTTTTTTATTCCACAGAAAAAAATTCTACAGAATTCGTTAATATTCTTCGATAAATTTTTATATATCATAGTAATTATTTATGTATGTAATTTGTGTATATATATATATATATATATATATATATAACAGTGTTAAAAATTACTTTTTTTTCTCAAAAAAAAAATATATAAATTTAAAATGGTGACACTGTGTCACTTAAAATATTTCTTTTTCAGCAAATATTGTGTATATGATTGTTAATTTAAAAAGGTCATTACATTTTTTCTTTTGTTAAGTTTGTACGTTCAAGTTTGTTTCGCTTATTTAAAAATGATAATTATATTTTGAGGGCAACTAAAAACCTGGCCACAAAGTTAAATTTGTGAGTTATTCAAGTTGTTGGTGGTTAACACGTCAATATTAACATTTTTTTTGATGTACTTACAATACTTATTTGTTTCAAAACTTAAAAATTGTATTTGTTTACCTTACGAAATAATTTTGTACATCATGTGTTAGGTTTTTGTTTCAGTTATATGTATGTGTAACTTGTCTGTAATAAACTGATTTGATAACAGATAATTTCTATATAACCTAAATCGTTTTTATTATATTTACTTTATATTTATAATGACAAAATAGTTAAAATAAAAAAAAATATTTTGTATTAATTTTCCAAACTGGTTTTAAGAAATTGCAAAATGAGGTATATTTTACCTTTATTATAAAAAAATTATCAAATTTAATTTGCAAAAAATAAATTGAGATAAATGCAACCATACTTCTTAGTATTACAATTATAGTTTATAAATTATAAAATACATTGCGAGTATAAAAGTTCTTTTATTATCTATGTAAATTGTAAATTACTAAATTTTAAATTGCCTATATTTGTGATAAGTTGAATTTTTTATATATCTCCTTTAGTCTGATTTTATATCAAATGCAAATACATCTATTAATAAGGAACTTGTTGCACTCACAATTTTTCATGGGCCTGTGTCCTGCAGGAAACTAGGTACTCAGTGAGAGTTAGGTACCTAGTAAAATAGTACTTACAGCTACTAGTTAATATTGACTGGTGATGATCAATCTGTCATTAAAAACCATAATGCTCTAAAAATAAAAAAAATGAAGTAGTAAAATTAAAACAATACATAATAGGATTCATAATTTAGCAGAGATACCAGATACTATTGTCTATTTTATATGATACATTATTAAAATACTTGGCCCTTGATTTTAGGTTAGAGTTTAAATTTGGCCGGCGAAGGCGGTGATAAAAAATTTGTTTTACATGTTGCATCTGTAAATCTAATTAAAGTGTACACTACGCAATACGTACGCCTGTTTACAGGAAACAACAGTTTTTGTTACGCGGGCTCATGCGCATTCAAATCATCAAAACACGGATCCGGCCTGTACTTATACAGGCCGTGTTATGGGAGGAGGAAAAGGAGCATTTGTCCCGGGATGTCATAGCTTTTTAAAACTGGGGTGTTCCAGCTCAATATAAAATTCAAAATAAAATTAACTTTATTATGAATTATTATGATCATTATTTCATAGTAAGTATGTTATAGTGTGGTTATAGACACTTATAGTATACTGTTTCGTAAATAAAAAAGCCAAGAGAGTTAGTACTACCCAGTACTAACCTAAATGTAATATGTGTACCTAGAAATAAATTCAGGAGTAACAAAGAATCTTATTTAGTGGAGACGTGGGCTCGTAAAGGTAAAATGTTTAAATTTTAATATGAATTAATTAAATTGTAAAAAAATAGATAAGGTCTTAGAAGAGGGACCGGTGCTTTAAAATGCATGCCTCTGAGTGCCAAATGGGTTAACACGGATCAGCCTGTATGCATAGATAATATAAGAATGGATAGGATGCCTATACCAGTTTCATATGGGGCCTTATGTTTTTTTGGGGAAGAGAACATAAATAGAGAAAGACGATATGGGGCCTTTTTTAAGGTTATGTACAAAATTATTATATGTAATTATTAATAAGCCACCAAACTAAATAATATTAATAAACTATTATTTTTAATAGAATATAGATCGTTAATTATTACTAACTTATCATTAATATTATTTATTATTCATTGATTATCATATTAATATTTGCCCCACAAAACCTTAAAAAATTTATCACTAAATTTTCTTGTGATAAGTTCTTATGTCCTACCATACTTATATTATCTATGCCTGAATGTAAATGAGTAAGTGTAGGTATATACATAGTGGCGTGCAGAAAGTCGGCAGGGTGGGTTGATGGTACTTTTTATATATAATATTGTTTTTTCGTAGAATGTTACGGTATTTTGTATGCATAGGCGCAAATAGGGGGGCTGGAGGCTTAGCCTCCTTTGGAATTGCTATAGCCCCACTAAAAACTAATGATTTTATTTTATTACATGATACATTAGAAAGAATTATCACTTTTCGCACATCACAAATAATCCAATTGGTGTGTCGAGAAGCACATGATTACGTTAACATCGGATAGTTGGTGGGAAATGTGCAGCACGAGCTGAGGAAAACAATTGAAATAAACACTTAATGAAAAAACATATTGGAAAACAAGTGCTTTTTTCCCCAGTTTTAGATACAGTAATTTTTAATATGAAAAGGCGGTTTTCAAATAAAAGTTTCCAAATGGTTACATTTATTGACAATTTGTTAAAAATGAAAAAGTTTTTCTCAACTTGTTTAAAGTCGACGAAATAGTAATTACTTTGCCCAAAACTGGTTTAGAAAATTGGGTATTTTTAATATTGAAAAAAATATTGTTGTTGACATGGAAGAAATTCTAAATATTTTTAGTAAAACCGAAAGGAGAATAAAGTTATTGTAATTAGGTTTACTACTCCCTATTATAAAAATAATAAAAAAAAAAATTGATGTTAAAAAAAATAATAATGTGTTAATATATTATTTATTATGTGAATATAATTTTTGATGGTATATAATATATATATGTGCATATATGTTTATGTTTATTTGTAATTCATGTCGGAGCGCAGCAAGGAAAATTTTTTTAGGGATTTTATGATAATTTAAAAGCAATATAAGAGTATCTAGTATCCTGACCTGAGATACAGCCCCCCCTCCCCAAATTTCAAACATTATTTGCGCCTAATTTGTATCGGTATCTACGTATTTTCAACGTATATTTTTCCATTATTATACGATTATTATATATATAAATACACCAAAGTTATCCATATTATAAACGTAAATTATACGTGCTATATTTACTGGATTATGATAATACCTTTAATAAAATGTACCTATATTATTTGTAGGGTGATGAGTGGGTGGTGTAAGAAAGTTAGGCCCCATAGGCAGAAAGGGATCTGCACGTCACTGGGTATATGCCATAAACAGATATATAGAATAATATAACATTAATCGTTATTATGTGTGTAAAATATGAGAGAGGTTTATTACATATATATAGTTATATGAGTATATGGCTCCTCTAGAAATAGGTAATGTTCTGGGGGAGAAGGTATAAATATTTAAATAATTAGACGTATAATATATATTATGTGATGGTAGCATAATATATACATAATATTAAACTGGTTGCCAAGTATATCTTATCGCTCATATTATTATTTTCAAACTATTTGAGTGATGAGATGACCGTCTGCCGATTACACGTTGACGGTAGTTCGTCAATTACCATTGACCCGTTTAGACTTTTTTAAGATAGATCTCGGTTTACCAACGAACACCTTGAAATAACAACGAAGACAGCGTACACTTATCATCATAACCTAATTTCAAGTATTTTAGTTGAGAGGAAGACTGAGTTTTCTTTACTAAACATTTTTTTATTTATATTATAATAATAGTTAATTTGCATTTTGTATTGACTCAGATATTTGTATAATATTAAATTATGTTTTCATTATTTATAATTTTATAAGAATATAATGTTAGGAAATTTTTTTTTACATAAAAATATTTAGCGTAAAAGCCATATTAATTTTTATAAACATTTGAAATTCTAATTTTGATCAAATTGGATAAAAAATAAATTGTTATAATATTTGTTAATGTCACATGCGCGATAATTATGGCAAAACTAGTTCAACATAAGTCCTGTGTTGTACATTTTGTACATAGAACATGAAATAATAAACCATTGAGCTAAAATTTAACACATTCATAATCCATTACAACATGTAACAACTAACATGCAAAAACTTAATACTATATTTATATACTATAGTTTTAAACTGCATAGGTATAGTTACTATAAAATATATTTATTCCAGGAAGCTTGAAAATTTTAATTGATTATTTTATTTGTATATTTTGTAGTACTTTTCGTAAAGCACTAAAACTATTGGTTAATAAAAAGTCTATGATCTGGTCTTTTTTGTATTTGTGTTATATTTGAATTCAATGATATAAACTATAAATACGGTCTGTTCGTGTATATTATCAAGTATATTTAAAGTTATTATTGCTAACTAAGCTAATACATTTTGTTAAATAGCTTTTAGTAATTTATTTTACTATAATAGTAATTTAGTGCATTACATTTTTTTTTGAAAACATTGCATTTGAAAATGTCATACTGTGTAAAAATATAATAATATACTTTAAAAGTTTCAAGTAATTACAAATGATATTTTTAAACTAAAACAAAATAACTAAAATAGTTATTCTTAGTTTAAATACCAGTTTTCTAAATCTAGTTTTGTCAAAACTTAAACTTTAAATACTACCTAATAAAAAAAAAATACGTCTATGTATCTTAAATATTTTTGAATTGCTATTAAAAAAACTTAAAGGAATCTTAATGAATAACCAATCCCAAGAAAAGTTAATGGGCATTATAATTTATCATAATCAAATTTGTGATAGAACCCTGCAAAAATAAAAACATACAAGTGAATAAAAATCCTTTATATAGCCTTAATTATTTTGATAGTGGACTATGGAAGGTACTAATATAATATGAGTCATGTTTTCATCATGATTTAACTAACTAGTTAGTTTTATCATGGTTCTCGTGTATACCAGTGGACATTGACGAAGCTGGGGGGGGGGGGAGACTGATGATGTTGGAGCCCTCCTCAAAATTTCAAGAAAATTTAAAAATGTTTTCAGTGTTCTGTGAACGTATTACGTATGACGTAACAATGTTAATGTATTCAAACTGTAATTTGTATGAAGTTTGCAAAAAAGTTTAAATTGTTATATACCCACGAGGCACGGCATCAGCATTTAGCATACCAAACTTATGAGGGCTTCTATAGTTAAGCATTCCCTGTATGGCTGCAGTAAAAGTGTATAACAAATATCATCAGCCACTCCCCAAGCAAAATCCTGGCCACAGTGCCACACCACATTTATGTAAATATTTTAGTACGGTTAATTCCACCCGAAAAAATGGCTTCTATTAAAATATACGACTACAGTTAAATTGTACATTTGGTATTTTGGTTAAACGAGCTACAACGAAAATAATCAATTAAATTTTATTAAAAACGCAGAATGCGTTTTTTGTATCTATTCTAAATAGGATATCCCGGGTAATGGATCTGCATATAGTTCTCATAAGTCATAAGAACTGGTATCATGCTTTGTCAATGTTTTTCGGGAGATTTGTTTTTTAAACGTGAAAAAGAAAATTTCCAACTTCCGATATTGCGAGATATTAAAAACAGATGAATAATTTGAAAATATTTTAAAACAGACTGGTTTTTAAGATGCTAAATATTGACTAATGTTGTATAATAATATAAATAATATTGTGTAATATTGTATAATAATTATAATATGACTGATAATGACACACAGTCCGACAGAGAAAACCATTATAAAGCTTAACCCAAAGCAGGAGGATATTGCAGTAAACCGTTTAAACGCGAGGTTTTTACTAGTACAGTATTCGATGTAAAAAAAATATGATTTGGCGTAAAAAATATACTATATCTGTTGACCCTTTGGCGTAGTACCGCTATAACGCTCAAAGCTCAAACGCTGCACTTATCATCATACAGTACGTAGATCATGCGGTGTACCGTGGGCAGCTGGTATAGCGTTTCATAGGTGCGGCTATATAAATTGTATACCTAACGGTTGAGTGGTGTCCATAATTTCATTTTCTGAGTATCCGAAAATACGATGCACCGTTCACCTGACTGCCGCGCGCCGTCGCCGCAATCGCGTATTAGTATAGTTGCGCTTTCCGCCGCACGGCGCCTGGCCTACGCGCTTGACGTCATGGACGCGCACCGGCGGGGATGACGACGAGCATACGCGAAAGCGGTACCGGCGCGCGCGTCAGCCGGCCACCGCAGAGCACTGCCGGTGATCCGCGCTTCAGCGCATTCACAATATTATTACGGTCCCGTCCCGGTCCCGCTGCCGCCGCCGCCGACGCTATATCGGCCGCTCATGCAGTATCGCATGCCGGGCTACATTACCATAACCATCATCATTAGGATATTATACTCGTGAACACGCGCGACCGGACCCGTCGGTGTTATCGCCGCAGCAATAACAATATTGCAATATTGTTTAATAACAATCGTCGTTATGCGGACCGCGTCGGGTTATCGTTGTAGCATCGGCGGTAGCAGTAGCGCCGCGTTGCGTATTGTCGCGACCACCGGACGTTCAATCGCCGTCCCCCGCAACAGGGCGGCGTAACTGCACTGCGGAACCACACTACCGGCCACCGGCGACAAGCGATGATGGACTGCAAACCGGATACTATTGGGTTCTATACCATCGACCGGCGCATCGGCAAAGGCAACTTCGCCGAGGTCCGGTTGGCCACGCACCGACTGGTCAGAAGCGAGGCAAGTGGACAATAAGCACATCACTATACGAGCTCACTCCATATTAGCGTGATGCCGTTAAGATAATAGTATATTGCGATTACAAGGATTCAACAGCAACCCATACATGGGCGCATTTTTAATTTTTTAAGTTGTTTTTTTTTGTGGGGTGGAGCGAGGAAGACTAAGAGAAACTGCGAGGGTCTATAAAGAAATAATTTTACTTATTTGTGTCTAATAATATATACCGTTTAACTGTATAAGGGCATATTAAAATCCTATATGCACTATAATATGTGTCTATCGTAGGGAAGTTCTTGGGGGAGGGGCAGGACCTAGACCCTAGGTCTCACTCTTTTTGAATAAATTTAGGGGCTCGCGTTCTAAAAAAAAAAATTAGGAAAATTGGTTTCAAAAATTATTTTTGCCTTGGGGTTTGCAAATATTATGGACGGCTTTTAATATTCTTCAATTCGTTGTGTTTACCATGGTACCGCCTTTATATTTAACAATGTTAAAAAAACAAATTGGAATTAAACGCTCTGTGCTCAAAACCTAAAAGACAAAATATTTATGCAAAATTGAACATTCAATTTAAACAAGGAACATTGTACATTAGTAATAAATTAATAAAGTCCTTCGGTTTCGGGTAGGTAACACGTTAACATCGTTAACAATAACATAATAATTAAATGTATATATTTTTTGTCACATATGCATGAAAAAAATGTGTACTCCTATATATAACAAGTGTTTTGATGCTAACTGCATGTTAACAACATGTTTTACAGATAAGAGATGGAGCTGGGGAAAATGTTATTAAATGCATGCAATGTTTAATTTATGTATAAGCGGTATTATACTAACCGCATGTAATAGTTAGCAGGGCGTAGGAACTGGAAAGCATAGCTCTTATTGCCCACCGTCTGTTCAACTTAAATTTTTCAGTTCTCTAATTTTAAAATTGAAATTGCGCCTATATACAAATACACCACCTAATATGTTACGTTATACGTACAACTGCACGCGCGAGTGGACGATGATAAAACTATTATATTTTATTCGCTATATAAAACTATATTTTTTATTGTCATTAAACGGTTCGTTTCTGTCATTATTATCATATGACACGCATATATAAGTACGTCATGTGTATAGTGTTATATAGAGTATATTACGCAATGCTTACCGTTATTGTTTCAATTGTAGGTAGGGATTTAAATGCGTGGGTGGTTGCTGAAGGTGCTTTGAAATAAAACCAGAGCATTATGTCGTAGACGCACTCTGTGTTTATATATATAATAAATTTATATATGTTTATTTACAGTTCAATTCTTTAACTTTTATTATATACACTTTTATGCATAATCTAATTTTATCCATATATTTTACACTTTAAAAATACTAATGATGAATGATTGATAATAATATTAGTGATACAAATAAAATATAATAAATAATATTAATAATAGAAAAGTAATTTTATAAATAAATATGTTTTATTTGGCTAAACAAATCAATTATATTTTTTAATGTCTTATCTTTAAAATAAAGTCTGGTATAAAAAAATATATATTAAAATAACACTTATTATATTCATACATAATAATAGTTATGAATTAAGTCATTATTATAGACATGTATTTATCGGATTTTAAGTGATAAAAATTGAAAAATGCTTATGTTATACACAATAAAAGTCCAGAACAATTGTTTATTAATTAAATTCAGTACCTTTTCTCAAACAATACTTATAAATTAATTAAAATCGTACCCTCATGGATGTTAAATATTTTTCATAACTAAAACTAAATTCTTTTTTAAATTGTTGCAATAACCTCTGATGCCAGTTTACAACGATAATATTAATGTATCACATATAATGACATTTTTAAAACATTATAAAAAGCGTGTTCGGAAAAAACCTTATTTAGTGTACAACCAATAATTATACTCGCTATCGTATATAGAAAAATTTAATTTGCTTATTAGTTGTTACTATAGTAGAAAATAAAGGTGAACACAAACCTAAATATAATAGGTATACATATAAATTACACAAACTACTTAATTCAATTCACAATTGTTGTAGGTAAATAACTTTTAGTGAATCAATGTAAAACTAGTTATTTAAACTTTGGGTGTTATTACGTTTTTAAAGGTTACCTATATTTATATCAACTTGGGTTATTATAAGTGAAACATGCACTAGTTAATTAAAACATATTTTAATCAACTATTAACTCTCGAGTTTATAAATTTGTATAATATCTATGCATTTTATAATAATATACGACTGTTCTTGAATAAGTTAATTATTACGGAGTGCATTTATATAAAACTTATTTTCCTTTTGAATTTACATAGGTACCTATGAGCATATTATAATGAATATACGTGTTGGTATCTAAAGTATTACTTATTAACAGTTATTATTATTCAAAATTTTAAATGTCAATTATAAAATTAATTTATTCTCCTTTCATTACAAGCTTACTAAATAAACAATAAATAAGAACACATATTTCCTTTTCTTTGTATTGTTAATGTGAATTTTTAATTTACTTAATTAATTTGTATGTAGGTATATTAAATATATATAGAGATTGTATTTTTTGGTATTTACTAAATTTTATACAATTACATTGGTTGAATTTTAATGACGGTACTATTCTATTCTCACGAGTATTTACCCATATTTAAAAATAATTTATTATAAGAGTATCTGTTACACACTTTTACGGTCACATTACAAAATTGTCCCCAGAGGAAAATATTATTCATCACCGTTAATATTTATATTATACTATACTGCTTAATAGCATAAATTAAATGAGTTGAGATGTAAGAGAAGTTTCATTGTGGCAGCCACTATGCAAAGAATCTTGCTGTTTTTTAAACGATGAATATTATAAATAAAATACCATGATATATTACAGTAAAAACTTAAATATATATTAGAAAAAAACTTAATTTGAGAGTAATAAACTAGGTATTTACATCCGAAAACGTATTGAACTGAATTAAACTATTTACTTTTTATAATATTGTAAAATTTATTTTTCGTTCTAAAAATTATTCTATTTTTCTTTATAATTAAATTATGGTTTTACTTATATATATAAAGATATTTAAAATAAATAAAAATAAAATCTATAAAAAGTGTGATTCTTTATCGTGAACCAGGCAATATCATAGAAAACACGAGACATTTTTAAATGTTAAGAACTGTAAAAACTGTAAAAGGATTTTTTATTTTAGTAGACTTGGTAAAAACTATTAGTTTCAACAATTAATCAACATTATCTTAATAAGAAAAATTTTAAATGCTAATAATATGTTAAAAAAAATATTGTATTTCCTTAGATATATTGTTTGATTCACGTTAAAGAAAATCACCCTGTATATTAAGTACAATATTTCAGCCTAATAAAACTGCAGTAAATACATATATTTCCCCAACGTATTTTAGACTTTAGTCTTAATAGTCTAATATGTTTTATATTGTTATTTTTGTGTTTAAATGTGGAAGTAATATTTTTGCTTACACTTTTAAAACAATATTTACACAGTCTCACAGGTTTGTCGAGATGATTTATGATAAGGGAAATAATTATCAAAGCATTATTTTGCTTTAAGCACACTATACGATTGTTTTTATATTTTAAAATCCATTATTTTAATCTTCAACTTATATTTTGTTTTTAAATTTACAAAAATTACGATAAAAGTATTAAGTGAATGGGAAGGAGGCGTAAATTTATGTCACTCCTTAACTGCATTTATGTATACTTTCAGTAATATGTAAACACGAGTTCCCCCATTATTTTAACTTATAAGCACTAAAATATGCTTTCGATATCACAAGGTTAATCAACAGTAGTAACAAACAAAGATAAAGCACAGAATTTTAAATGACATTTTTTCAACTCCAATATCTTTTTTGATCGAAAAGTTGGTGCATTGGAGATGTAAAAATTGAAAACATCCAGTAGTTTGCATACGTTTTGGATAAAACTAGGAATTTTTTACTTTTGACTCATCAGAGTACCAACTAGTTTCACTTTCCTACTAAAAAAGATGCCGACAAAGAAAATTGAAGTATTAATATTGCCCTAAAAGGTGATGACAGATATAAAAAATAAAAAACACACATTATTGTATAATCAATGCATTTATCGCTCCGCTCAGAATCTAAAATTTAGGAAAATTGGAATTCTTACATAAAATCAGTTTTTGACAAAATCGATTTTAATTACACTAAAAAAAAAAAAAAAAATAACTGTAGATACAAGACTTTTTTTCACTGAGTATTAATATTAGCGTTTTCTATACACCATCTTGAATCTTTTTGAGGTATATATATATATGCATATACAATTTTCGATCGATTTTTATTAATTTTATTAACTTTGCTCAGTCAAAAAAATTGAAATTTGAAAACAAGGTTCCTCATAAATTTTTATTAGTGTTGATTTAAAAAAGATGTTGAGATTTAAAATAATTTTTATGAGCATCTGAAATTTTTGAAAATTTGAAAATTATTTTAAGTTAGAATCTCATAAAAAAATTTCTTATTTAAAAACTGTAGGTATTTGAAATTTTTACAAAATGTTGATTTTATCATTTTCTTTACAAGATTAAATTTTCAAAATATTTTGACTATTTTTTAGCTATTTATAGACATTTGAAATTTGAAATTTTGTTTAGTTTTTTTTCTATAAATATCGACTAAAAAAATGTTCGCTGTTTAAAATTGTTTTTTAAAAGAGCATTTTAAAGTTCAAATGTTATCAACATTTATCAAAATTACAAAAATTTGCAAATGATTTTGTTGTTAAAAATTTATAAAATGTTCAATTTTTTCAACTAAGGATTGAAAGTTTAAAACAAAGTTTCTCATAAATAATTTATACTGTAACCAAAAAAAAAGTTATTTAAACTCATATTTTTTTAAAGATATTTTAAGTTAAAATTTGAACGAAATTAGATATTTAATCGGAGAATAATGATTTTAGTTATTTTTTTGTAATTTAGAAATGTTATTTGTGGGTACTTGAAACTTTTAAAGTATATCAAATGAAATGTTTGATAAACATTTACTGTTTATTTACAGTAAAATAAATTACTTTAATAGCAATTATATCATAAATAAACTTATAGTAAAAAGGCTGACAGACTGTCTTAGCTCAGAATCGTTTTTCGTATACCTACAATTTTTTTATATTATTGAATTAAAATTTAACACATACATTACAGAGACCCTCACGATACCTAATGTATAGTAGAGTAGTACTCACTAACTCACTTTTTTTACTATGAACTATGAAGTGCTTTGTTATTTATATAATTATATATAATACTTATTGATATTTTTTATTGATGACGTGGACAGTAGATAATTACAAATTTCTAGTATAATGCAAAACAAATATTAACTTTCTGTACTGTGACTTTTGAAATTATACAAAATACGCGTCAATTAAAAGAAACTTATAGAAGGGTATACGATAGAATTTCATTTTACATACCTATTGAAAAATAAATGAAATGGTCAATTATTTTAAAGTTTTATTTAATAATAAGTACTTAAGTAATTTAATACTATTATACCATTGTTTGTTCAATATATTTGAATTATCATAAGTTATTATTATGTCAATTTATTATTAAATGTACTATATCTATTTACCAGTTTGATATAAGTATATGTATATACCTAATATTAATGTATAAGTTAGATATATTTATAAATAAATATACTTAAATTATTTAACACAATAATACAAAATTTTATTTTGACTTATAATTAATAATTCTACTTAATATTTGTAGAAATTCGAATATAATAGTTAAACATTTAAAATTTGTTAATTATTAGAAATGAAAATAAACAATAGTAATGATGTAAGTATGTAGTTTATGTACTTGCATATGCTGGCAGGACAGCAGGAATAGTGTGTCAAAATGGGTTGGATGAAACAAAAGCATGTGAATTATTGGGTATACCTAATTTAGCTATAAATAATAATATTATTGTCTATGAAGTGTAAAAACATAGCTTTTAGTTCGATATAAAAGTTTTATTTATCATAATTTGGTGAAATAAAATGTCCATATCTTTTTTTCAATTCGTTATAATTTAAAGTTTTTTACGGTATGGTAAAATTTGCGTGACTAATAGATCGAATCTTCGTCACTAGTCATTTTGCACGTGAGACATTTGATCGAGTGACCTAAAAGCTACGATTTCGTACGTATGTTCACGATACGCGTGGCAAAAAACATTTCTAAATATATAATAAGCACTATGTGAATCGCCAAATCACCACTATTTGTTTATGTATATAGAATTTATGCATGTGTAGGTATTGCATAAGTGCCTTTCAAATTACACAGAATATGAGCTTTGAGGGTTTTTTTAGTTGTAGGTTATGTACACGAAAAATTATGTTGAATGTTCAGGCTTTCAGTTTGTCAATATACGCGTATAATATAACCTATATATTATAAAAATTTCCTAGCTATTTGACTAACTATTCGTTTAATTATTAGGTACTTTGCAGCATAAAGTGATTTTAAACGACAAATGTAAAGTTATAGTTTATAATTTTGAAATGCATAATATTTTTTCATAATGAGCCGACGAGGTTAGGATGATATCATATATAGGTAATTTAAAAATATTAAAATGGGAGTATTATAATCTGGTTTTAGCATGTTTGAGACATTTAAGTATCATATCGTAGCTTTTGATATTATTCGTGAAAGAGGTTAGAAGAATGTAACTCTATTATATAGGTAATTTATGTCTTTGTGGCTTGTTTAAATTTAATCATAAACTAATTAAACTTTATTTCTTTATTTTTTATTATGTCTTATTACTTTTATTAGTATACATTTTATGATAAAAAATAAAAAAAAATAATCTATACTACAAATATATTTTAAATGTAATGAATGATTTAAAACTAAAATAATAATTATTGTAAACGTAAAACGTAAGTAGATACTAAATAAAAATGTACAATAATTTTAACCGTACCTATAGGAATTGTCGTAATTCTAACTGTAGGATGTAAATTTAAGGTATTACTGTAGTGTATGAATAAATTGAATTTGTTCTTTAATTATAAAAATCTAAAATAGAATGTTGCCAATTCTGAATTTTGGCGATAAATTAATAATTTTATTTTTAGATTTTGATTCGTTTATAAATAATGTATTGAATATTACTTAAATTACATGCCATTTAAACCTCGTAGTTTGTACACAGTAACATTTTTATTTTCAGAATTAAAAATATACATTTATTTTTTTATGTAAGTTTTTTGTTTTATTTTGGTATTGATGCCAGAGTTATCTTAATGTAGTATTTATTTGGAATGTTGACGTATACTAACCGAGACCAGAGTAATATGTATATCGTATAGGTATGTGGGAATATTAATTCAACCCACACTAAGTATTTATTTATGAGGTTAGAACTACATTGAATCTAATATTATCCATTATTCTATTGTTCATATATTTTGTATACAGTCTGATCACCGAAGGGTATTAAGATTTTAAAATAAATATTTAGTTTGAAATTGAATAAACTGGAATTTGCTTTAATTTGTTCATTAAATAAATTAAATATATCATACTTTAGCTAGTTAATAAAACATATAGAATTAAATAATGAAATATATTACAGTTCAATATTTACATAATACAAGATTACAATAAATATTAAAATTTATAGGTAGTGCTATTTTTTTGCTCGTAGTATTCTTGCAATTTTGTGTATACTGGCATTTAAATGTATAATCTATTAAGTACCTATTCAAATGAAACTGAATATTATTTTGTATTAAAACTGTGTATTATAATTAGTTTTAGATAATGTATGATGATTGAAGCGTATGTATACAATGATAGAAAAAAATATAAAAGTAGGTAGGTATAGAACAAAATGTAATATAGCCTATATGTATCTAATATTAATTATAGTTTATGATAAAATAAGGGGTATATTTTAATTGATTTAAATGTATTATTAACAATAATTAGCTATAGTACATATTTTGACATTTTTATAATTGGGTAGATAATGAATAAGACTTGTCTATTTAATTCACTAAATAAAGTGTAAATTAAATTGTATTGGTATATTTTTTTTGACAGGTAAACAACATTATTAAATAATATTTACCTACTGATAGTTTAATAGTAAAAAAAAAAAATATTTGAATAGTGTGATACAAAATATTAATTTGAAGTATTCATTATTTAATTTTAAATACATAGTAGCATAGTACCTACTGACCTTTATGTCTTTATTATACTTACATTATTGAAATAAAAAAAAATATATATATTTAAGGTTAAAATTGATAAATATGTTTTTGGCATGTAACTTTATAAGCTATGTATATGATAGTTATTCTGTTTGAAAAATGTGTAGGTAATGGGCATATGTATATATTTTAATGACTTATTTTATTTGGGTTTTTCAGGTTGCTATAAAAATGATCGATAAAAGGAAATTGGATGCAGTTAATTTGGAAAAGGTTCACCGTGAAGTAGATATTATGAAACAGCTGGATCATCCTCACATCATTAAATTGTATCAAGTGGGTAAAATTAAATGGAAATCTATTTTTTAAAATAACGTAATGTTTTCAAATAAATTTCCTTATTTTTGAATTTATTGTCTTTGTATCTGATTACTAAAAAACTATGTTTACTGTGATTTTATAGACTTAATGATAGTATTTAAATTTATAACTTAAACTAAGAATTATTATTATTTAATTGAATGTATTCTTTTAAAAAAAATATTGAAATGTTCATTAATGCAGATGTAATTGATGCTTAAGAAATCTTATCTAAATACTCGTATGAAAATAAATGCTTTTAGTATTTACAATTTATATATCTAGCGAACTTTAAAAAATTCATTAGATAATATGTATTTACATAAACTAATGATTTTAAATCACGTAAAGTACGTGTTATTGATATCTTTCTAAAAAATGAATTTTTACATTTTAGGCATTTAGGTATCATAATTATACAGGAATACGTAAACTGCGCTCAAATTGTTTTCTATGTTGAAAAGATATAATGTAAACTGCGTCCAAATTGTTATCCATATGTTAATATTCATGTTAAAAAGGTACAACTTAAATTGTGTCCCGTTTGTCAAATATACACAACTACTGACTTATTAAAGTCTCTATGATTGTGTACTTTTTCAATTATATCAGAAAAATTATTTTTTTGTCTAAAAATACCAACACGTTATCGAATAGTGATTACAGTAATACGACAACTGATGGTTTTCACTGCATCCAGCATAGGTCTGTTAGTACTTATTGTATAATAAGTACTAGCAGACCTTTAATACTTAAATACCTTAAATACCTTAAATACCTTTAATACCTATAATACCTTTACCTTTCAATTTAATCACAAGTCACGATGGCCGAACAATTCGTGTCGCAATGTAAAAAGTGCTTAAAAATAATTTCAAAATTAAAGTTTCGTAAAATTAATCGGCCTCTAAGTTTGAGTGAGGATAAGTGGCGATGTACAGTCAAAAATGGCACAGAATTTTTAAAAACGGTAGGCGATGACGACATAATCACTGAACAAAATTTAAACCATAACCATGAATCATTAAATAATCTAAACATTTAAAAACAATTCGTAACTGGTGTTGTAAAACGTAAGGTAACCGAAGATATATGCACTAAACTTAGTAAAATATTTTGTAATACTGTAATTAAAAATTTGTTACTAATGGAACATTTACTTGTAAGTGATGTACATAATATTAAAAGAAATATATATAATGCTAGAAGAAAGACATTGCCTCCATTCTCTAAATCAAACGAAGAAATTCAATTAATTCTTGACGAACATGGTGTTCAAACAAATAGAGATGAGTTATTTTTATTAATAAACAACAAGGAGTTGAAATATGCTGTTTTCAGTTGCATTTCTTATTTAAAAGCTCTTACGTTATCAAAATGGTTGTACATGGATGGTACATTTTTATACTACTCTAAATATTTTACACAAATGTTTACAATACATGATTTTATTAACGGCTATTATATACCACTCGTTATATATTTACTCTCCGATAAAAGTACAATATCATATACTAATTGCTTAAAACCTATTTGTGAATATAGTTTCCAAGACAATATTACTATATCACCATCTTATGTTGTAATATATTTCGAGGAAGCTATTCATTTTGCATGTAAAACTGTTTGGCCTCATATAAAGATACACGGAGGTCAATTTCAATTAATACAATCGTGGAATAGATGTATTCAACAAAATGGTTTGAGTAGTGATCATAAAGATAAAAAACAGTGATATTAGAAGGTGGTTAGTTAAATGCTACGGCTTACAATTTCTAAGCTCAGGAAGTGTATCTCAGTATTTTGTAAATTATTTAATGGAATCAAAATCTGACGAGCTCTATTTCTCTCTTGTCCGCTCTATTTTGGAATATGACACAGTTATATGGTGCCCATATTTGACCAAGGACCAATTACGAATAGAGCGAGTTCAAAACTGCTTCCTGTCCTACGCTGCTTTTCTACTCAAAATTGATTATCTATTCATGATTATTTATCCGTTTGATCTTTCTTAAATATCTCTACTCTTGCTTCTCACCATGTTGATGCTAACCTTTCATCCATCACTTCTCTCCTTAATGGTTTAATAGATGCCTCTAACCTCCTGTCTTCTATCTCTTCCGTGTTCCTGTACATTTTACTAGAAATCACTCTTTTTTTCATGTCCCTTCTCATCGTACCAGCTACTCCCACAACCATCCTCTACATAGAATGCTTCGTATACTTAATAACTCTTAGATCTGTAAATGATTTAGATATTTTTTATTATTTTTTTCTTGTTATTATGTTTACTAAATGTCTTGTTTATATTTTCTTTACATATTAACATATTATTCATTATAATAGCTTATTGTTCAGTTTTAAGTTTTATCATTTATGACTACGTTCCACCTATTGTTTCTGCTGTAAAATCTTCTTTTCACTATCATTATATGTCAATTTACTTTAGACTATAATATATCTTTGAATTACCGTTTAGTTTTAAATAAATAAATATAATAAATAATTGTGGTCAAACTTCAATTGATGAATATGTGTCAACAATGTTTTTTTTTATACTAATATTGCATTTTTAAGAATTTATATATTTTTTAATTTTTAGATTAGTAATTTTGTAATTTTGTTTAATTTTGCAAAAATATAGATATTCAATTTTAAAAGTTTACCCGGGCGCAATTTACATGTTTGATTTTATGTTTACCTGTACTTTGGGCACAGTTTACAATCGCGGAACTATACATTATAATATAATTTTGAATAGTGATTAACATTTTAATCTGGAGGTAACATATCTTATACTCATGATAAGAGATTATAATTTTATTTCTTAGAACACAGAAAAAACTTTTTTTGTGTATGTGAGTCTATAAACTTACTACGACTGAATAAAGTCTTAGTGAAAATCACAGTCACTGACTTTTTAATATAAGTAGATTGGATTGTTTTGACTCCGTTGAAATTGCTGTTGAACATATACTATTTGATATTTGAATTATTTAATATTGGAATAAAGATTGTTGGGGGTTTATCATTAGGGGTTGGAATTATATTCTTTTAAATTAGCCAAAATTAGATGCTAATATTTTCTTAAAAAGTTGAAAATATTCTTTCAATATTATTTAAAAATCATACGTCGACTTTCGACATCAATTGAAGTCACAGGAGTATGTTGCAAATCAGTTATTATAGCCGGTGAACAATTGTCTTTAAGTTGTACTTCATTATTTTCATTTTAAACTTTTGCTACGTTTTTGAAAATTATGAGCCCTTGATTTTTTTTTTTTTTGTTGAAGTTGATCAATTTTTATTTTTATTTTATTTCCATTTTCTCCAGGTATTTTTTGAAGTTTACCAATTATATTTTCAATTAGATTTATCGAATCAACAAGAGACACATTAGACTTTTCTAAACTTTTAATGGATGTTACGAACACAAGAAAATGGGCTTTAATAAATATTATATTCTTTTCCACGGTTTCTAAATCAAAAACTATTTTAAATTTAACTACGGACTGACTGAGAGGTTTTCGATTACTTAATTTTTTAATAACTTTTTTTAAACCTTGGAAATAATCACAGTTAAAAATAGTAGCTTCCAACCATTACCCCTTTTGGTTAGTACTGGTTTAGAGGGTAACGGAATATCTGGTAATATTTCTTTATACACTTATACATGGTATGGAGAATTTAGAAATATATTTTTTATGTTATTAATTAATTTATGCCTGGATACATTTTTCTAAACCTTTTTGCAACCATATTGAATATATGAGCTACACATGTAACATGAATTAAATTGGGATAAAAAACTGCTAGTGGTTGTCCCGTTTTCACCATGTACGGCGGAGTATCTGAGAACATCAATAATACTTTTCACAATTTTCACCCAAGGACCACAGTAATTTTAACCCACCATTCATAAATTGAGCCACAGTAGAATGATTAGTCTTTTCTAAAACTTTACATGTTAAGAGAAAAGAACGAATCGGATGATTTGGCTTTAATATCCTAACCAATAAATTCGCCACATAACGGCCATTTATATCCATTTTCTCATCAACAGCAAACCAAATATTATTATCGCTTATTTCATTTTTTATATTGGATAGAGTCTTATCATAACAATGTGGTAGATCATTTTTTCTTATCAGACTTTCATAGGGTATATGTTTGCCAATGTATTTTTCTAAAAATGTCCGAAATTGTAGATTTTGCAATTTATATCACGGAATATTTGCGGCAACAAAACTCTAACATAAATCTTCATAAAATTCAATTACATTTTTTTTAGAAGTCGATTCGGATAAAAACAATTATTTTGAAGTATTTAACTTACGCTTTAGAGCTTCTTGGTGTGAAGATGTATTTACATGTTGTGATAACTGAGATTTTTTAATGCACGCTACATTTTTATTACACATTTGACAAAAAAGAGTTGTGCCATCAGTTATAAAATTTATATTGTTTTTATTTAATGGTAGTATCCACTGTGAAATTCATTTTTTTAATTCAGTTGTCGGTGTTTTCTGCATTATAAAAAATAGCAACGAGACAAGTAAAAACAAGTAACTAATGAAATAAAACTATATTCTGTACCTATTTCAACATTACACGGCACGCGACACTGCAGTGTTGTACTGTACGTGTAATAATAATCGAAGGCTTGGAGTTTTAAAAAAAAAAAAAATAGTTATTTTTGAAGTGTAGTAATTCTATTTCTTGTCGGGCATCGTTATCTTAGATAAGTTACTTATCAACTACATACTATTACATTACATTATTATTTAGGGTATAATTATTGTATATACGATAGTATATAATACGTATACGTATATAATATATTAATATCATATCACTATTATCGGACATATAATTTATATTATTTACGCCACTGCAATAAAAAATATAGAATATCTATAAAAATTAATCGATATATTCTCTAAAATTCTTTATTATACAAAATATTTTTTTATCTTAAAATATTCTCAAATATATAAAAAACAACTTTTACCATTAATTTACTTGTTTCATGATTTGTAAAGATCCGAACCTCTGTCTGACTGTATAGACTAAAAAAATATAATTCCGGCCCTTATTTATGATACATGCATCATTAGTTTTATGGAAACTATTAAAATTAATTCAATAATTATTTAAATGTATTATTTTAAACTAAAATTACCTTTAGAACCTACCTATATATGTAGAAGATTACCATATACATTTCTGTAAAATTAAGTTATGGGTGTAGTTAGTTAATTAATTTAGTTAGAATGGGTTCAAACAACTAATCATTATTTTAAAATTTATACATATTTAAATCGAAATCATTATTGTTATTAATAGGTTATGGAATCAAAAGATATGATATATATTATTTCGGAATATGCCAGTCAAGGAGAAATATTTGGTAAGTAACTATAAAAAATAACTTTGACGCAATAAGATAGTACATTCATTCTTTAATTTTTAATGAATAATTAATTATTATTTATTAGTTTTCAAATTTTAAGAATAGTAAGGATAGTTAATTATAACTTGTTTTATGTTTTCTGGAGTATGAGGATTTAAATTAATTTTCATTATTTAATATTTATTCAAACATTTTACAACATAATAAAAACAATAAATAATAAATACTAATAATATTTTATAAATATTTTTTATCTCACAAATAATAAAACTATAGAGATTTTTAGTTTGATATTCTACATTATTAAGTCATATAGGTATTTTCTATGTCATTGTTAATAATAAATAGGCATGGGTTTCACACATCAATAAGCAACAGGTGTATTCAACCACCCTGGTAAAATAATATGAGTATTGTATTTTCATTATGCTATGGCTCAAGAAGGTATTCATAATTAGCATATTATTTTCTATACAACACTAGTTCGTTACACGAAAAAATAGAATATTGTTATTGTTATAATTGGTATTTGGAAAACAACCATGAAAGGTGAAAGCTTAAATGAGAATTATAAGTTATTATTGAACAAAACCTTGAATTTTAAAAGGACTTATTTTTAATTTCTAATTATCTAATACCTAATATCTATTTTATCACGGGATGTAAACAACTACTATTGTTTGTTTTATCATAATTATTGCTATATTTTAGTTGAAATCGTAGGTGCAATTTGGAAAGGGAACTAGGAGCTTAGCTCCCTTAGTTTTGTTTAAGCCCTCTCATTTTTTAAAAATTACAAACTGAGTGATGAATGTATTGCATTTACTATAATCAGTGTTTTTTTTTTTTGTGTGTGTGTATCATCACCTTTTGGGACAGTAAAAATGTTTTGATTTTTTTACATTAGTATATTTTCTGGTTGGAAAGTGAATCTAGTTGATACATTGAGGAGTCATAAGTAAAAAAACTTCTAAGAAGTATTTAAAAGCATTACAAAAAAAAAAAAACGAATGGTTATATTAGCATTTTCTATAGATCATATATCATTTTCAAATATTTTGACGCTTTTTGAATATTTTTATATATAGGCATAAGAAATGTACGATTTTTTTTAGTTTTTTTCAATAAATAATGATAAAAAAAAATTTCACTGGGTCAAAAAGTTGAAAATTTAATACAAATGGATCATCATAAGTTGATTTAAAACAGTTCAAAAATATTAAATATACATTTGTACGATTTTTTTTCAATATTTAAAGTTAAAATTTTAACAAAATTCATAAAAATTACGAAAATTTGCAAATTATTTTGTAGTTTGATTTTTATAAAATATTCAATAATTTGTATAGCTAAGGATTGAATATTTAAAACAAGATTTCTCATAAGTATTTCATTCTGCAACTAAAAAGTTTTATACTAAATAAATAAACACAATTTTTCTAATAGATATTTTAAGTTCAAATTTTGAAGAAATTAGTTATTTAAATGAGAAATATCAATTTTAGTAATTTTTTTGTAATTTAAAAACATTATTCATAGGCGGTACTTGCAACTTTTAAATTATATCAAATGAAATGCTTTCGGCAAAAATTAATTTAATCTACTGTTTTAATAATAGTAAAATTAATTACTTTAATAGTAACAATATCATAAAAAATACCTATCTAAGTCTATTAATACATAGATTGACGGATCATCTACGTTTTTTCTTATACAATAATATAATATCATTAAATTACAATTTAAAACATCGATTACAGTGATACATGCGATACCTAATATACAGCAGAGTAGTAGCCACTTGCTCACCTTTTTATATATTCATTCTTAAATCCAAAATCAATACCTAATAAAAAATAATAGTCAAATTAAAAACAAAAAAAATAACCACTAATGTGATTTTGTAGTCAACTCGATAATCAATGTACAAACATGTATTTAACAAACTAGGGGGCTGCGGGTTTGTGCAATTTAAATAATTTTAGCTCCCCCCCCCAAAAAAAAAAAAAAACAATTGTCCAAATTGCACCTATAGTTGAAATGCAATTCACGTTTAAAATTTTAATTTTATTTTATAGAAATATTAAAATGTATAGCATTACTTCGAATTTTCTCGTACCTATAGTAGTCTAATTTATAGTGGTTTAGTGAAGTTAACTCCGCTAGGTTAAAAATATATGATATTTCTGGTGGAAAATAGTTTCTACTTTCCTGAGTTTAAGATTTGAAGTACAATTCATATTCAATATTATTTAGTAAATTGTGACTCCTTTAACATTTATATGCACTTTACTGTATGAAATTTTTTTAAATTTTAAGATTAACGATCTATGGAGTAGACAGATAATATGTAATACCCATTTGTAATATTATGCCACCTAAGTATTGAGACAGAACGTATTACATAATTATGCTTGGGTTTTAATAAGGTTGAATACAACTTTAATTGTTAAACCACATATGAGTTTTCAAAACTTGCTGTTTTGTATCAACAAATACAGTTTTAAAATTTTACATAATTTAATTGAAAAATTACCTCTTTAAAGTAGGTAGGAACCTATATTTACCCGACTAGATTCGATTTCCAATCGTAATTTGTTATATTATATAACTTGAAGAAATTTTTTCACCGGGTGAACAAGTGTGAATAGAAAAGAAAACATTTACCTTTAGTAACCTTCTTATTTTCAAGGTTTTTAAGTATTTTAAAGAAATGTATATACCAAATAAGTGTGTGTCATGTGTGTTTTCAAATAATGTTACATACGTAATAAAATTAATAAATACGATATTCTGATTTTTGTGGAGTATTAGAATACGAGCCCTATTCTAAAAATGTGTTAGTAAAAATTATAAAATGTCTACTATACCATAAAAACCAACGGTTTGGTTTTGTAGCTTCAATCATATCAATATTTAAAAATAAATTTTTAAAACTATTGTTGGGAAAATCATATATTGTGGATTTCCGTGGATTTTAATGAATAAGCTATATTCTACACTGTAAAATATGATGTTATAAAGTCGTCTGTATTATACACAACATATTATTATGTATTTATGTAGCATTGTAATAAAATTCGTTATCGAAAAAACACAAAATTCGACGGTTTATCATGTTAAAATATGATGTAAACTGAAAATAAATGTATTTTGACGTCGGAAAGGAATCTCATAACTAACTCGTTTTGGCGGTTTTGCTCAACTGATAAAAAAAAATATTTACGCATTTATGTATTCCCCGCATCCCTATTCACCACGCGTAGTGTGCGTGTGTTGCATGGTTAAACGGCGTAGGTTCACGTGGTGATCTTTTTGCAGTGAACTGCGTTCATATTTTCGACCAAATAAGTTTTGAATTTTTAAACAAATGTTTTCACAGAGTTTTTAAACAGTTATTTTTGTACAGTTTAAAACAGTCATAAAGACAGTCTCAATTTAAAATTTTTTCTATAACAACGACGATTTTTTATATTTTTCAATTATATTTTTTTAATAACAACCTTTAAATATTTATTATATTTTTGTAATCTGAAGGCGAATTTTAATATAATTAGTTACCTATAGGTACTTGTGTTAATTACTACGTTCATGACATCCATGTATAAATTTTAAATATTGAAACAAATAAGCAATAGTATTTTTTCATTTATAAACATTTAAAATTTATGGACGAACGTGTGGGTAGTGTTCCACCAATTTCAAAGTGTAACCGCTTTGTGCCACCCTAATTTTCTTAAATATATTTTATATATACATAATATAGTTAACTATAAATTAAGGGTAATCGTTAAACGATTAAAAAAAAAAAAAAAAACAACATCTAAACAAAATATAGCTCCGTTAAAATAATCGCTCTGTATACATAGTATTTATTATATGTTAAAATAATATATTAAATTGCACGGTGAAAGTGTAAAATGCTCAGTCGGTGGCGGTGACGAGGTGTAAGACGGGAGATCTTTCGGTACGGATAACTATGTGGGCTACGGCGGCGGTCGCGCATCGTCGTCAGCGGTGGCGGCCAAGGCGGTGCGGGAGGGTTGGGCAGCCAGCCAGCCAGCGAGCGTTCGAGCGATCTACCGACAGTCGTACACGCACGCGATTTACGCGCGCAAGCGCTCGCCTGCCCGCCCGCTTATTTGTATATTATATATGAAACAGCGACTAAAGAGAATGCGTACTATAGGAGAGCTTATTGATCGCGTGCGAGCGGTGGCGACCGGCTTCAACGCCGCCGGTTGCTCTTTGTACGCCCTCGCCGCCGCGGCACACAATGCGTCGACCCCGAAAGTGTAACGTACAACATCCGCCGGTGTGTTGCGTTTTTCCCGTCCCGTGCAAGTGTTGTCATCGGCGGCGGCGGCGGCGGCCGATACGATGCGAAAATGCACCGCCGCCGCCGCCGCGATTATACGATTTTAAATTGTATCTGTACACAGTGATATTGTATTATAGTACCTATTATTATTATTATCAGCACCGTCTCTGTCCGTCCGTCTGTATATTAAATTATATGGGTACACTATACGCTCGACACTCCCAAATACGTACGAATTCTCAAGTAACGCGATACCATAATTTAATTATTTTTTGACTTTTGTCCAAGCGAACTTATAAGTCACTATACAGGGTGATTCGCCAATCGTTCTCATCTATTTTCTTCTTCGATAATGCAGTTATTCAAAATATGATTTTTGGAACTTTTAAATATACTTAAAGACCATATTTTCAAATTATTGAGATTTCTTGTACCAGGTACTCGAGTGCTATGCGAAAATACAAACTTAATCCAAACTATAGATCCTTGGTACAAACATTTTAATAACTACTACTAGTTTAAATTTTTAACTAGGTACATTAACATTTTTAAAAAAAAGATACATTGAATAATTTACAGTAAAAAAGGGAGTTCAAGAATCATTTGAAAAATAGAAGTTTGTATCGCACTCCTTAAATAGTATAAAAAAATTCAAGAATATGAAAAAAAAATTATGTTTGAGTGTATTTAAAAATTCCAAAAATCAGAATTTGAACAACTGCATTATTAAAGAAAGGGGAAATATGCTTGGTTAATCCCTGTGTATACTGTGAGTTATTTATGCACTGACCTATGAAACTAAATTAAATAATATATTTTTTTAAAAAACAATAATAACATCAAACATATTATATAATTTAAAAGTAACTTAAATAGTTATACCCGCATCACTGCTTTGCATGCACATAAAATATCACTCACAGGTTAAGGGTTGAGATCCCCGGGGAGGATATTTGTATATATATATATAAAGGTATATTTGTATATATATATTTATTTATTTATTTCGAATACGTGTGTCTCCCCTCTAATATTTCCCCGATAAGCGACAGTGAATATTATAATATAACTATATAGGTAACGTTTATGAATTTCGCTTAAGTTGTTGAATATATAGCCCAATCGCATTGTATATTAATGATTCGTGCAACTATATCATGTGCAATCAAAATCACAGCATGAAAAAAACTGTCATTCTTTTCCCTACGTCGAAAAAATAAGGGGTTTTTTTTACACGGTTTATCGATTTTTTTTGACATAATTTCTACAACAGATCAATACAGGAATGTTTTTGGCACTCTATACAGTAAGTAGGTGATGGAAAATGGTGCCACACAGCACCAATTAAATGATCACGCTGTTCGATTATAAGTATATGAGATGAGATTGCTAATTTTGCAGATTTAAAGTTATTAAAAACCTAGACGGTTGTAGTATTCAATGTTACGTTTGTTTTCAAAGCCTTAAACGGAAATATCGATTGACTAGTATTATTACAAAAAATTGGTCTTAAAGTTCCCTCCTTCAATTCTAGACATAATTCTTCTTTTGCTATATCTCAGTAAAAAAAAATTATGTCACTCATAGTCCGATGTGCCAACAATGTGTAGGTAATTAAATAAATAATTTTGATTTATTTTCGATTCTTGTTCCGTATTAAAAATATGTATTTATAATTTAAATAATTATTAATGTATAGATAGTTTTTGTTTTTTATAATAATAATTTTGCATTTTACTTAATGTAACTATAAACTTTTGGGGTGTTATTATATATTGATTTATAATAATAAATAAAGTATTATAATTATTGTATACCTATAAGTTTATATATTAATTATGTAATAAATATATATATGTCATATATTTATATAGATTGTTTCATAATGTTAATCTTCATAAAAATTTTTTCTAATAAATACCTAGCTACATTTTAAATTTAATTTTGGATAATTTTTACCTTATCTATAGTTAGAAAATCACAATTATTATACTTTACAGTAGTTTTTGCCTTTTGGGTTATATAAACTCAAAATAAAACATTTTAAATATTTGTTTTCTTAAAAACCTGAGATAGATAATTTATAGAGTTGATTTATATAAATATTTTTAAAGTTTAATTAGTAATTTTTTTCATTAATTAGGTATTCAAATAGTTTCTAGAGTCAAAAGGCAGATAGACGAGAATACCAATAAACACATGAAACAACCTGCAGTATGATATACTTTTTAGGGTTATTTTATGTACCTATTTTTTACTTGAAATCTCGTATACCTTCTTCAAACGTTTATGAAATATTAACTGAACGGAAAAAATGATAATGGTCGCCAATGAATAAGAAAACGTCTATGTACATATAATTATCAATAGGTCCGTAGTCCGTTGTTAAAATTCATACATCACATAATAGGTACCAATTATTTTCAAGTTTCTTGTCAATTGTTACTAAAACGTATATTATTAACATTAGGTATGTTACTGTGTAGTAAGTTATACATTTTTCTACTGAATGACAAAACCGTTGTTACAAGATTTTTCTCCTTCATTCTTGTAAAAATTATATTTATGTTGCGCAACATAATATGTTCAACCGTATATATAGCTTGTTACCTATATAGGACGATTTGGATCATTGTTATTGTAGGAAGCAAAATAAATTTTATACGTACGTTATAAATTTTTGAACCATAGAAATAAAATAATATTTAAATTATTTTGAATAAACATCGATATTATACAATAGTCTATTGTGTTCAAGACTGTATTTTTCTATTTGTTGATTTAAATTATTTTTTAAGTTTTTTTTTTGTGTTATGAATAAAAAAAAAAGTAATATTTTGATAACTGTTTTGTAGAATGCAAACACCGTAAAATCTTGTTTTGTAAGATTGTTTATTGAATCTACTAGTGAAATGACTTGAACGAGAGATCATCTCGTTTCCCATTATATAACTATATTTATATAATATTATACAAACATTATTTTAAAAAAATTTCTTTATTATGTATAGTGTTCCAAATTGTTAGTAAATTCGTAGTCGTAATTTATGAGTGATAATTTCATGTCAGTATTTTTTTATATAGCTATATTTTTCTGTTAATAAAATTTGTATTAAAAATGTTTTAAACCTGTGTTGTTTCAAATTTTAATAACAAAAACCCTAATGATTTACTTATAACTAAAATTTAAGATTAATAAAATTACAACTTTATTTTACATATTAATAAATCTCATTCCATCGTTGAAAAAAATAAGAATTTTTTTTAAATATGTTTAACTGTAGTAGTGATTATAATATGTAATTTGTTTTAATACAATGTTATATATTTATGTAGCTATTTTATTCATAACTATAGTCTATAGAGTAGGAATAGATTCTGTAAACTAGTATTGAATATATTTTGAAAATGTTAACATACATTAACTATGTATTTTTAAGTGCGCTTATATTTTAAATGATCTATAAATAGCTGACTATGACATAACTGTAGTAAATCGAGCTAGGTTCAAAAATTATTAATTTTAATACGATAATTTACTAGTATAGTACACAACGTCGTTTTCCAAAAAAAAAAAAAAAAATATAATAAAAATTTAAAGAGGACTAGTTAAGTAGTTATCTACATATTTTTTATTGATTGGGAATAACTTAGTTAAGTTCTAAGCTTAATATTATTGACAGTAGGCGATAATACTTTTTATATCATTATTAACTGTCAGTCTTCTGTAGTCGCTCACGCTATACAAAACGAGCTCATAGTATAGTGTATACATGCGTCATACACTTTAATAAACAAATGTAAAATTCATATATTTTGTGTAAATATATATTCAATACTATTATACAAACATAATGGATACATTTATTGTTTGTAAAACTATAATAACTACATCTAGTAATAAAAATAATTTAAAAAAATATATAATACTTAAATACTCATATTATGGTAGGTAATATGAGTAATATAAAAAAGTAATATATTTTAATATTATAATATATTAAAATATTAACTTTTTTGTACAAAAATGTACTCAACACTTGTCTCTATTATGTTTTTACTGTCATAACTGTTATAACAATGATTTTTTCATCATAAAATGATAGTCTATAAGTGAAATTTTATCAGCTATAGATCAAGTGATCTGTAATTTAAATATACCAGCTTGAACTTATATTACGTATAAGGACTTTATGTTACTGAGGGTGGTAGCTATCTTAATGATATAGATACCATCATGGTCGTATACTTAATAGTTTTTAATAGTTTATAACTACAACCTACTTATGTAGAATGTTTTGTGTAGATGTATTTTATTAATGTAAATATAAATAAAGTGATTCAGCATATACGTAAATTTCTACGGAGCTATGCTGTCTTCTTAGTGTGAATTTCAATAAATTAATATAAATATGTTATACACAATCAATTAAATAGTATTTTATTTTTATGTAAATTAATTTTTTTATGCTAGAAAATATAGGTACTTTAATTAGGTTTGAAAATATATTTTAACTATTTTAATGTAATTATTTTATAATTGTTATAAAAGCAATTATAAATACGTGTTTTGTTATTTTGTATTTCGATTTCTATGATTTATGGGTAGTCATTTTAGGTGAACATGTTTTAGAAACATTAATTATATCTTAATAATATAGACATGTACCAAATATAAAGTCTTAAATCAAATTTTTTCTTATAGAGACTCTTAGAATAAGTTGTAACCTATAGCTGTATTATAGCTATATAGGTCCAATACTATTTTTAGTTATCAAATTATATTACGAATTAAATTAATATGAATATTTAATATTAGATCATTTATATACTTATTCAAATAGTTTATAGAAATATAAAGTTTTTAATTTAATTTGAAGATAAAATAAAGAAATATTCACTAATGTTTCATAGGTTTTACTAAACATCAATTTGAAGTTAATTAAATTTGTTCTCTAATACATAATATTTGTATTTGTATAGATTACATTGCTAAGTATGGCCGAATGACTGAAGCGGCTGCAAGAAAAAAGTTTTGGCAAATACTCTCGGCGGTTGAGTATTGCCATAACAGACACGTTGTACATAGAGACTTAAAAGTACGAAATTGTTTGATAAAAAAAAAAAATTAAAATAATATTGATGAGTACATTTTTGTATAGGCGGAAAATTTGCTACTTGATGCTAATATGAATATAAAAATCGCTGACTTTGGATTCAGTAATTATTTTACGCCTGGCGAACAGTTAGCTACTTGGTGTGGATCACCCCCTTACGCTGCTCCTGAAGTTTTCGAAGGCAAAAAATATTATGGCCCCGAGATTGATGTTTGGGTAAATGTTTTGAATTATTTATAGTTATAATAAATTAGACATAGGTAGCTAGAAAAAAAATGTATGGTGTGGATTTTAATAAAAAAAAATGGATAACAACATTGTTATTATTGTTAATACTGCAGTAATAACAATTATCCAATTAATTTAACTTATATCAAATTTATGATTTTTATGCATTTATTTATTTTTATAAAAAATATTTTTGCATATTTATAATTTTGTTTTATTAAAAATTATTTTGCAGAGTATGGGAGTAGTTTTGTATGTATTGGTATGTGGAGCACTGCCATTCGACGGAAGCACGTTGCATTCGCTTAGAGATAGAGTTTTGTCTGGAAGATTTCGTATACCATACTTTATGAGCACAGGTAAGTTAAAAAAAAGTCGACAAGTGGATACTGCTTTGATGTACAGTAGGTGTCTACTTGTCGAGTCAGTTACTTCAATTAGTATGTTAGATTTGAATTCAATGATATAAAATCTTTTTACTCGAAAAATGATTCTGAGCGATAATGGCCTGTCAGGCATCAGCATACATTACTAAGTATATTTTATGGTATTATTGCTGTTAAAATAATTAATTTTAACAGCAATAATACAGCAGGTCGAATTAATTTTTCTCGAAAACATTGCTTTTGAAAATGTTATTGAGTGTATAAAATATAATAATATACTTTAAAAGTTTTAAGTACTCACGAATAATATTTTTAAATTACAGCAAAATAGCTAAGTAACAGCTCGTTTAAATATCCAATTTAGTCCAAATTTGAAATTAAAACGTCTATAAAAATCAACCATGTTAATATATATATATATTTTGATTTTTTGGTTACATTATTTATTACTTAAACCAATTTAAAATTATATCTAATGATACGTAACATCTTGTCATTTTGTTCCGGAGAAATCTTTGGTTTTTATTTTGATTCGTTCAAATTCGTCTACGATTACAATCTTGGCGTGACGAAAATTTTAATATGGCATTCTTGAGTTCAGACTGATTTAAAAAATTCACGAGTAAGAAATCAATGGAGCAAATATAATAAATTATCCTTTGATATTATCAAAATCGATTCACAAAACACTGTCCATAACATCTACATAATTTTCCATAGTTTATTTTCAATCGTCGGCTGAACGTTACTTATTATCAGTCTTACGATTAAACTTAATACATCATTTTTTATGTATCTACTACCAACACATTAAATACAAATTTTAGACATTTAAGTTTACTATACACATTTCATATCGTTATTTGTTAGTTTTTAGTTCTTAAAAGTTAATGTATGTACTATTGTACTTATTATTATTTGTATTTATGATTTGATTCCTATAATCATATAGGTGCAAATAGTATAAAATATAATAGTTAAAATTTATAATAGTCCATAATAGTTTTTCCTTAATATAAAAATTTGAGTTTGATCTAATTTAATAAATAGTATTAAGACATAGAATCTATACGTATATACATAGGCGCAAAGATTTAAAAAAAAAATTGAGTGCTCTAAGTGAAAAGCACTTCTTTATTAAAAAATAACGTGTAAAGACTTTAATTCTTAATATCTTAATAATAGTAATATGACCAGTTACATTTGCGTTTTGCAGCATCGTCTTAATACTGACCACGGCAGTCTGTTATTGATAGTTTAAATTGAGTTATTATTAATATTATTCATCAATTTATTACATTTATTTATTAAATAAAAAAAACTTTTTTGAATTCATTTTTTTTTTTTTGAGAAATTTATTCATTTAAAACAAAAATTGATTCCGATTTTCTATGGAGTGCTGAGCACCCCAATCAAATTTCAGTGAGTGCTCAAGCACCCGGGCATCCGTTTACATGGCGCCTAAACGTATATAAGTTATAAATCATAATCGTAGGTAAATGACCGTACTCAATTTAAGTTCATTTTCACTATATACTTTACTCTAATTTTACTATTTTAATTGATGATAATTTGTTACATTTATAGCTCTATATATCTTCTAGAATATATATATATACATTTTTTAGAAATGGTTAATACTAAATTTATTTGATAAATTTGTGATATAAATATAAATTGGTAAGATAGTATGAAAATGCATGAAAAAGTGTACGAACACACGAAGTCAATCAATATATATATATATATATATATATGCAACAAAAATCACACTAAGCTCAGTATAAATATTTGTTTATTTGCTTTTATTTAAAAGTATTATATATATATATATGTGTGTGTGTGTGTGTCTGTAACATATATCATACATTTTGTAGTGTTTACGGAGGATCGTTGAAAGATAAACCCACATTTTTATTTACAGTTCTTGAAAGTTTTTTCTATTCACAAAATTTCTCATCTGTTGAATATTTGAATAGGTAGTAAAAGTTTTAGATTATTTTAAAGATTTAAATTATTAAATTATATAATGTGAGTGACGTAAAAAATTGAAGGCAACGGCCTCAGAAGAATATTTAAAAGTGGACTACGCGTCAAATTTAACGATTGTGATGACGTAACTGCGTGTTGGTTTGTCGTAAATTTTCAAACACAAGAATCCAGTGGTTACGCCAGGTTTTATTTTCACTCCGTGCCGGGTCTGCTCGCGTGGTATGACGCACTTGCAATGACGTCACAGCCATCAGCGACGGAACGATCAATTTTACACTGCTGCTTGGCCACTTGGCCGGCATAAAAACGAGCACTAGATATTTCAACACGTGAAATGTGAATATCTAATAATGGTATTAAATATTAATGCATTTTACAGGTTGTGAATCATTGATACGTAAAATGCTCATATTAGACCCAAATAAAAGATATACCGTCGAACAGATCAAAAGGCATCCTTGGATGTTAGAAGAAGCGCCTAGACTTTTACCGGGCACGATCGCAGAAATGCCTGCAGAACCTAATGATCAAGTTTTGCGGTTCATGAGTAGTTTGGATATAAATACGACAAGAACTAGACAGGTTAGATTTTTAATTAAAAGTTATAACATGTAAAGGACATAATAATAGTCATAGATATTTTATTTTATCTATCATATTTGCTAAAAATCAATTAAACAAAAAAAAAAATTGAAACAGCAAGGGATATGGAACACAGCTATATTTGAAAGTTAAATCAACGGTTTTTTCTTAGTAATTTGTAATAATTTTTTCTGTTAACAAGTCAAATGTTAATAAAAACATATTCAGCTATACATGAATATTTAATTTTTTCATGAATTATACATTGATGATATCACTCGTCAATACTTTGTCAAATTCAAGATTAATAGGTTTAGTAACAAGAATATTGACATACTCCGATTTAAACTATATTCTTACATTTTTTTTGACGAATAAAATAATAATAATAATAGATTTTTATACTCAATACCCCTGCATAAATATATAGCAAAACAAAAGTTTTTGTACTTCTATACTTATATAATACAATGCCTATATATATAATATATATATACGTATTGTCTTAGAATATCTCAATTAGGTATTTAAATGCCTGCCTATATATTCAGTAGGTACTATCTTCTCTATTTTGCACAGCGATGAAAACTATTTTCTAAAAAATCAATATAAACCATAACGACATTGACGATCATACATAATTTTACGTTTGTATAAATTTCAGTCGCTGAGAAATCGGACGTACGATCATTACGCTGCCATTTATTACCTGCTGCTGGAGAAACTCAAGCAGCAACAGTCGCAAGAGAACAGCAGCCACTATCTACAAGACCGGCGGTTATCGGAGAAACTGTTCTCGTACGAACAGCCGCAGCTGTTTACGGGACACTCGAGCCCCAACAAGCGGGCGTCAATCGACTGCCCAGCCGGGCACCAATACATGCAGCCCGACTTGTGGAAGCAACCCAAAACCAGTGCGGCCGTGCATCTGAACAGCGGCCACACGCCGTCCAACCGGCCGCGGTCATACAGCCAGGGCCGGGCAGTGCAGCATTCCGTCAACTTGGCCGACTTGTGCAAGTCACCGCAGCAACAACACCCGCCGTTCAGAGAGCTGCCTCAGCTGCCCAAGTTTAAGGGCTGCAAACCGGACAAGATCGACATGGCACTTCAGGCATCGCACGACGACGGACCAAAAATGTGCTACCACAACCGGTTGGATCATATGACCATGATGGCACCGCAGTACTCCACATCGACGGACGAGGGCATCGAGACGGACCTAGAGGACGCAGCCGCTTCGTCCAGCCCCACGCAGCAGTCACATCGGTCGGTGTACCCATCCACGGTCGGCGGCGGCCCGGTGATCAAGAGCCACAGTCAGAACCTCGCGGATCACCTGCAGTGCGCGGCGAGCCTGCAGCAGTACGAGTCGGATCTGCAGGTGTCCAGCTTACCGTCGTGCGCCAACGAAATGAAGTATGCTGTTGACTGCACAGCGATATGCACAGCCGCGGCCGCCGCAGTGGCGGCCAATAGCTGTCCGCCTCCATCGTGGGATAGGCGCGCCTCGTTCCTGGCGCACAACCACAGCTCCGCCGGCGACGGTGTCCGGCCACGCACCGACAACATGTCGCCGGTCAGCTTCCGGGAGGGCAGACGGGCGTCCGACGGACTGATGAACCAGATCGACCCAGCAGTCATGGCCGCGGCGGTTGTAGCGGTGGCCAATGCTGTACAGTCGTCGTCACCCTGGTCGCCTCAGCTGCAGCAGTATAACGGTCGCATACCGGTCGGTGGCGGTGGCGGCGGCGGCGGCGGCGGCGGCGGCGGTAACGGAAAGCTGTTCCAACTGCAAGAATGCGGTGTACAAAAAGAACACGAGACGCTCAAGATGCTGTACCAGAGCTGTTTGCCCAACGACGAACATGTAGCGTCGAACCGGAAGCAGACGGCCGCGGCCGAGTACCGGTGCGGCAAGGATGTGCCGCCCAGATCGCCGTCGGCTGCCATGGCCAAGCGGTTCAACTACACGGACGGTTACGCGCTAGACAAGTCTGGGCTCCAACAGCAGCTGTTCCAGCAGCGGATGCTTCAGCACAAGCGGACCGCGTTGCATAAGCAGGGCGCGGCGGCGGCGTCGGCGGCGGCGTTCAATCAGTGCGGCGTGACGGCTGCCGACTTGCCGACCAACAAGCGGCAGCACCACGCGCACAGGCAGCCGCCGTTGCAGTACAACAACAAGACTGTACAACTGTCGTCACCCCAACACGGTGGTAGCGGCGGTGACGGCCATGGCCACGGAGCGGCGCAATTCCAATCGGACGGCAGCTGGCAATCGTTGCCGCACACCATGGCCACGTGCCAGATCAACGACTTCGACGGCCAAGCCAATTGGCTGTCGGTGCCCGACCCGCAACACCACTGGTACTGTACGTCCGGGCAGCAGTACAACTTCTCCAAGAATTATTCACAGGTGACCGTTTGTAGTTTTTATCACAACAATAATTTAATAAATAAAATGGTACCTTTACACAATTTCATGGCTTAGGTTATACTTAATTTATTAATTAAGGTTTAGGTCGTCCAGACGTTTGCGGCAAACGGTTTTTATAGGAGTCGATCATTAATGGCATTTATATAATAATGATTATTATTTCTTATAATTTATAACTGTTATACTTAATTATTTTCAATCGATCGGTAAGATGGTTAATATTTAACTTACGACGGTGTCGGTTATATCCTAAAAACTGTGCGAGTCGTTGAGAATTGCACGCCTCCAACTTATCTATATCTTTAACTTCTTTCTTTCTCTATCTTTAACTTATCTTATCTAATTTTACCTTTTATAATATGCTGTACACCATACAACAGATTTCATCATTTAATCCTGATTTTTTTTTTTCTGAAACAATTACTATTCAAATGATCACCCACTAGTTTTAATTCCGTATTCACACTTGAACCGTAAATTAGCCGCCACTGACTAATGAATAACGATCCTGTAATAATAATATTTGATCTGACAAACCGTTTGTTTAGTTTTCTTAGGTACACGATAACATTCAAATGGATTAATTGGACTTTAAATGTTCGAAATGTATATTTCACTAATATATTAGACATTAGTTAAGAAAATATTTTTAAGAAGTTATCTAAAATGAAATCAGGTCATTCTACATTAAACTATATTATAAATATTATACACTGATGCTCCTGAGGTCATGACGCGTGTGCAGTAGAATTAGCAAAATCCTTTGAATATTCTCGACAATTTCAGGTAATGGGTGTTATATATTATTCACTCTATCCTCCGAATTTCATTCAGAAAATGTTCATTTCTCACACAACAGTGTATGAAGACGCGTATCTGAGATTTATTTTTAAAAATATTAAAGTAGACGTGGAAATATGTAAATTTTTTTACAATTTTTGATGTCATACTTAATATGTAACATTTGAAATGATTTTATAAATTTGCGATGTAATAAGTAACTTCTATATATATTTATGGTGTACATATTTGTTCCTATATAGTATACATCATATAATTGATAGCTACCATATGCATATAATATAAAAGAAAAATTATAAATACTTTTGAAAAATATTATCAGGTACCTATAGTATAATGTATAAAGCTAAGTATTTGGTTAGATTTTATATGAATAAGCTCCTAATTGCCTATATTGTAAATTGCATTTATAAAGGTATAGTATAGGTGCTTACATAGATCAAAGTAGTAAATACCTACTGAATAGAGTTAATAGGTTAACGGACTATGTCATGTGAACTCAGATAATGAATATATATTTTTATGCATGTGGTCATAATATATAGATTCATTTATATTTCTTTTTATTATATTAAAAAAAAATAAAAAAATAAAGACACTTTAAAATAAACGTTTGTGATAAGTGAAATGACTAAATATTTTAATAACCATTAAAATATTTAGGAAATGTTTTCTAAAAATTGAGTGATATTTTCTTAAATATGATATTGTCTACTACCTATCTGTATGTACAAAAATTACCTATATAGTATACATACCTTTTTCAAAGTCTTTTTTTTATTGCAATATATATATTTAATAAAGCGAGAATAAAAAACCTTGACCGAAATTTTGTTTTGACTGTACCAGAATTGCATCTTATTTCAATGTATACGTTGAACCTGTCTTTAAATATTATTATTAACAGCATTTAAAAAGTTTGCATGTATAACTAATTAATCATTTAATTATACCTAAAATAAATAACACAATTGCATATTAACATACAATGATATTAATACTAAATATTCTTGATTGTTAACGTTTACCTTTACGTTGATAAATGTTTCAATGTCTAGATATATGTGTTAACATTTTAATTCAAATAGTGAAATAGTAGTGTTTGGTCAAGTTAATTATTAAAATAAATCCTTATTGTAATAGTTTTTTTTTCACTTAATTAATATTTTAAAATTTTATACGCGTGTATTTTTCACTAAATATACACATTGGACAATGATATGCAAACAATGAATTCAAGGGTAGTGAATCAAGAATACTTCTTTAAATGTTTTTGAAATAGTGGAATTCATGTAAAATAATATAACCTTTTAATATTTAAAATGGAAAAATCAAAAAAGCATCTTATCTGAAATTTTATTCATCATGAATAAAATGACTAATCCAATAATATTTTACAAAAAAGTAGATATACATACTTTTGAAAAACAAATAACGACTTTATAGTGAGATTAAATATTTAATATTGATTAGTTTTTATTAATATACATACACATGGCACGGGGTTTCGTTAATTTAAAGTGGTGGGGTATAAGTGTGTAGATTATATGTTTGTAAGTAATAGATATTTATGCGTAGGTATTTAAAGTTATAACTTGAAATTGTTGTAATTAAATAAAAAAACCACATAATATTAAACACTATGGTAAACTGTTTTTTCATACAGCAATAATAAAATAATAACAATTTTACACTGTATATATAATTACATTTATACACATAGGTTTTAATATAATATTATTATCATTAAAAATATACCTTAAAAACATCAAATCGGTGTTCGTAATTTATTAGACTAAGATAATAATTTGGTGATTTTATTTCTTTCATTAATTGAATTCGTCATCTAATTATAAATTATCATATTTTATAATTTTAATTTAATTCTTATTAAAAAAGTGGTAATAAATCAAATTTTATAAAACACAAAATAACTTAATGGGAGGAAACTCCAATTTTTAATTTTACGTAGTTATTATGTATTAGGTATATAGGCATATAGGTGTACCTCCAAGTTTATACTAATTACTAATTAATTATATTAATTACTTTCTATTAAGTAAATTTCGTTAAAAAAATGAATGATTGAATATTTATATAACTATATTAGTTAAAATAATTACATACTAATTGCATATATTATGATTTATGAGAATATTTTGTCGTAACTGTTTCTTCTTTATAGGGTCAAAGTCTCAAAGTATACAATAAAGTATAAGCGTGGGCATTGAGCAAGGTCATTCAATATTTTAAAAAACCGTAATGTAGGTAATAGCAGGTATGGGTGATATTTGAAAACTTATAGGGTTGATATTTTGGTGGATGGAAAGAGTAAAAAACAAAAATATACATCTTAATTAGTATGATATATTATGAAACATGAACAAAATTAATTTATTTTATGTTCTTGAATAACTTTTATATTATGTTACCTAATTTCTGCGGAAATAATGTCTAATACTATACTTAATCTCAAACGTTTTAATTGATTTTAGCGCTGTATAGGTAGGTTCTTTTTACATTTCAACCAGGTTATGTATTATATATTATAATATTACTATAAGCATATAGGTACACTCACTTTGTTAGCACTGTTCTTGCGGAATGAATTTTTTGATTTATTAAATTAGTAAGACAAACATATCTAACTGTAGATTAAACTCTAATTTAGAAATAAGATTGGACTATAACTATAATAGTTTATGACAACTGATGCAACTAGGTTAGCTCATTATATCTATGCAAATCATAACCAAAACGACAAAAAGTTATTTACAATTATTACGAAACAAAAAAAAAAATCAATGTTACGATTATAATAACGGAACACGTAACGTCAAAAAATTTTTAACTGTAATTTCATGTAACAAAATATATTGGTAGTTGCTAATATGGTAGTGTATTTCTGGGAACAAACTTATTATTTGCTTTATATAAATATTACTGTTAATAAACTAATGTTAATTTAAAATTTGGATTTTTTAGTAATATAATTTGTTATTTTGTTTGTAATTTATAATAAATATATATATTATTGTAAGATCAAACCACAAACAAAATAATTGTTAAGCATACGAACCAAGCCTATAACTTCCGTATATTATTATGATTTATAAATTATAGGCACCTGCAGCTATACTGATTACAGGCTACACAGTGCTACGGATCTATTTGAAATTTATAAATTATTATTTATTATTAAATAATATGTTTATAGACATTTTTTTTAAATAATGTTTTAAAAATTAATACAGTAGATATAATGTATGTACCTGAATTAAGGACTGAAGGATTTTAGACTGAATTAAAAGAAAATCCCATTCTGCAGAATCCCTTCTCTAAAACTGGTCCTGTACTTACATATGAATTGTTAATATTTGGGACACTGGATGTCACGTGCGACACCATAATAATAATAATAATAATAATCATAATGATTGAACACACAAATACTATTATAGACAATAAAATAGTAGACGATTATATTATACTATTATACTATTATACTATTATACTATTATATTTTGTAGTAGTATATTTATTATCACTCAGTCGTTTTTATAAAGACTGTGTTTATTATGTTATGAATTATAACTATTGAAATTACACTTTGACAGTAGGTATAAGCCATAGTAAAATTTTACTGGGGTAAAATATGACTGAGGTAAATTTTTGCGGTTCACCGGTATACATAGTGTTGTAATGTTAAAGCAGTGTTAAATTTGTAATTTACTATGTGTTTCTATAGCTCAGCAGTACGGTAAACGTGCCAATGGGCAGTTCTTTGTTGGCGGCTAACGACATGATGTGGACATCGCCAAGACTGCAATCGCTGTCGGAAAACACTATTTCGGAACTCGGAGAGCAAATGGAATCTGGTTAAGTTCACGTTCTATCAATTTTGGTAGGTGCATGAAATATTGATATTTGCTGTTTCTATTCACTATATAGAATCATAAACAGCGCCCAGTATGGTTAGAAATGATAAATTAAATACATGTTCTTGGCGACATAATATTAGACTGGTATTTATATGTAGTGATCTTTTATATTAGGCTCTTTTTTGGAATTTTATCTACAATTTATAATATATTATATGTATTATTTAATATTTTAGACATATACTTAATTATGAGTTATGAGTTTTGCGGTTTCTTTATTATTGTAGATACACTGGATATTGATGTAAATTATAATTTTTTTTTTAGATCCCAGACACGCGAACAAAATTATTATCACACAGATATTAAGTATATTTTATATAATACACACTCAAGTACTCAACATTCATTAGTCGAGACATCATGTTTTTATTACATTATTAGACATAATATTTGTGTTGATTATTATTTTTTTTATATATACATATATGACTATGTTTTTTGTTTAAAGTACATTTTAGAATTCACCGACGAGTATATTTGTAATCGAAACAATCCAATATGTGAAATAAATGGTTTTTAATCATATTACTTTATGAAGTTTTAAGGTACCTTGCGGTTACTCGGGTGTGAACGATATATATAATAATTAGAATATTATAGTAACTATAATAGGTACGACTGTGTTTCAGATTCGATTTGACGAATTATAAGGTCAGCGCCTAATTAATTTTCCGAAATACCCTTTCAATTAACCTATATAAACCTAAATGAAATTAAATGACAAATGTAGTTAAAAATATAATTTATACTATTATATTATATACGGAGGCCTAGAACGTATAATAATGATGGCTAAGCTTAAAATCATAATACGTCAGTATGCTATAGCCTATAAGGAAACAATAATGGTTTACTTAAAATTAATTTTTTTAATCATTTAATTCAGAATGAGGTCTTGTATCAAAATCTATTTTACATTCGACATACAACTCACGTGCTCAAAATATAGATTTAATAGTTATGCAGTCAGCAGTCACAGAATTAACTGTGTTTCAATACTGCCTATAATAAGAGGCTTATCCGCTTATTCTACCCTACCCCTTCCACTAAATCAGCTAAACACTACATGTTACGACTGAAACTGTCGGGCTGCAGTTTCACTGAATCCTGAATCGGAGACCGTCGTTCAAATTACTAAAATAATATTTCCATTAAAATAACTATTTATAGGATTTAGTTTTTTGTAGTCTCCAATAATACCTAATGAAAAAAAAAACGATAATACTTTTCAATTCAGATAAAAATACTTCTATACATTTTTATTTTAAATTGATTATTATTTACAAGTATAGCTGGTATTTTTTTAAGGGGAAACGCCAAACGCCGTTTCGAAGTAGAGCACTTGTCTTACCTGACAAGCCTCAACTGATTTAGAGCACTAGCTATAAAAAAAATGCACTCGAATAATGAAACAGAGTATGTTAATAATACTAAAAACGAACTTCATGCTACGGATATATGGATTGATGTCATAAACGCAGGGTAAGCGGAAGGTAAAGGCTTATCCTTGGGGTGGCATTTTCTTGGTGCAGGCATGGCCGTATTTAGGATATATTGGTCCATAAGTTAGTGCGATAACCGATAACCTTTTTTGAATAACTGATGAGCAAAGAAAAAGTTAATTAATTAATTTTAATATTGTTATTTTTAAAAATAATAGTTATGTCCGGCAAATAATTTAATTTAGCTTTGGTTGAGACCCGCGGTATACGTACAAATACAATAAATTGAAATTAAACTTTTGAGGTGAGTTTTATACTAAGGTATAAAACACATAAGACACAAAACGAAAGGGTGTCAAATTTGTAGTTTTGACTATGGACACATTTTTTTTTTTTTTTTTGATATAAATACTGTGGAGGGCTAAGGTTATTGTACTGGTACTATAGGTGATCACTTTGCAATTATTAATTCCAACAGGTAACTAGATAACTTACAGTGTTATACAATCAATTAATTAAATCATAGAAAAAGTGCAAAAGCAATTAGGTGCCTATTTTCAAACATTTTTTAAAATATACTAAACAGAAATTATTTAGTCATTAAATGAATTCAATTAGATCTAATTTAATATCTGTTCAATTAATTTTCGTAAATAACAATAATTAGTTAAAAATAGTATATTAGGTATTCAATATTTTCATCGAAAGCAGGACGCATGACACGTATCATTGCTAGGTTAGGTATTAAAAACTACTGTGGGTTATTATTAAATTTATAATTGTTTCAAGTTTTTGAAAATTCACTTTACAATTATGAAAATTATAAGGTATTTAGGAACTCTATAATTGTAAATGCCCCAAGGATAGCTAAGACTTGTATTTAAAACTTCTAAGAGGGGAGGGGGTTGTCCCCTAAATCCCATCCCTTGATTTTCGACTATGGGCGATGTGAAAATTGTTCACAGGAAATTGGGAAACCTAAGCACAAATCAGAGCCAGGGGCAGGGCCTAACTTATTAGGTGAGCTAAAGCAAAGATTATATCAACAAGAAAAAGCTGTTCTGGTGTACAATTATAGTTTTGCGAATTAGGTACTATAAATTCTAATGGATGTAATAAATTTGAATTCAATGCTATGAAATCATTATATACGAAAAGCGATTTTGAGCGAAGACGGTCTGTCAGCTTATATCACTAAGCATATATATTTATGATTATAATACATTATTGCTATTAAAGTCATTTATGTCGAAAACATTGCATCTCGGCCCTTCGAAATATATTTTTTTACCGGCTCGTAATTTGCTATAGTGGGCCATATTGGTCAAATTTTAATATAAATAAATAATAATTAATGACCTTATTACATTTGTTGACGAAATAGGAAATAAGGCATTACCTTCTTTAATGTTATATTAACATAGAGTACTTGTGTCCTACCATCCCAACATTTTAGCGGCCCTTCGAGATTATTTCGAGTGCTCAACTGGTCTATCCGGGCTTGAATAGATCTTTAATTACAAATCTATCTATTTAGTATACTTACCACTATAGATCCATATAAACTAAGTTTATATGTCTACCACCATTTTCTATGGACAAGATTGTAAATCTAAAATGTTTAAATTATTTGTCCAATAATCGATAATACTTGAAACATCAAATATTATTTTTGAAGTATATTTGGGAAGTCGGAATAGGAAATTTTTAATAACAATATGACATCAAAATTGTCTGTTTATTTTTTTAACGTCAATAAATTTTTTTTTAAAAAAAATTGAAAATTGAATGTAAGGTTAGGTTTTTTTACCTTTCACGAAAAAAAGTTTATTAGAAAGTCGAACTAATTTTTTATGAGCCTTTGAAATTAGACATTGGATATTTACCCGTAAACTAACGATATTCTTATTTTGTTGTAACTCAAAAATAAATAACTAAACATTAAGACATTTTCACCAAATGTTGAAATTATAATTTTCTATACACCATAAAATTTTAAAAATATTTTGATCTCTTTTGAGCTAATTGTAAGCATAAGAAATGTTCGATATATTTTTTTTAATTGTCGATAAAAAAATTTTCGTTGGTCAAAGATCTTGAAAATTTATTATAAGGTTTCTAATAAGTTGTTATAATAGCAGTTAAAAAATATTAAATATACATAGGCAATTTTTTTTCATAAGTATTTAAAGTTCAAATTTTGATCAAAATTCTTCAAAATCTCGAATGTTTGCTAATTATTTATTAGTTAAAAATGTATAAAATGTTTAATTTTTATAGCTAAAGATTGTAAATTTAAAACAAAGTTTCTCTTAAGTAGTTAATATTGTAACTAAATAATCTATTTGTACGGTTGATTTTTATGGACATTTTAAATTCAAATTTGGACGAAATTAGATATTTAAATAAAGAATAACAATATTAGTTATTTTGTTGCAATTTAAAATTATTTTTCATAAAAGCTTAAAACTTTTAAAGTATATTATTATATTTTATATTCTCAATAAAATATTCAAATGCAATGTTTTCAGCAAATATTAATTCAACCTTCTGTATTATTAATTACTTTAATAGCGATAACATCATAAAATATACTTAATAATGGTGACGCCTGACAGACCGTTTCCCGTATCTAATGATTTTATATTATTGAATTTAAATTTAACATAATATCCATTACAGTGACCAGTGGTGTATTGCTAAAAATATTCGTGGGTACGCACCTTGACGCGATTAAATCTTAGGTGTCAATAATATAACCTTAACATTATCAAAAAATTTTTTTATCGCTCCGCTCGAATACACTTATAACCATTATTATAACTATCAGATTACAACTATACAAGTATTTTTCAACAACTAACTCAATGAAAAACATAAAAACAATAAAACTACACGATGACTTTTTATTTTAAATATAGTCTTATAATAAAATAAATTATGGCCTTTAAAATCAAAATAGTCAAAATATGCACTAAAAATGTTGAGTAGGTATTTGATCCTATTATGTTTGAATTGTATTTTGTTACTCATATATGACAAAATTAACTATACAAAATATGCAAATGCATGAAATTTCTTGTACTGTACACAACATTTTAGAGTATCTAATTATCAATTATAAAATAGTAAAATATAAAATATTTAAATAAAACCAAATAATTATAAATTTATAAAAAGTTTTCTTTATTAATAACAATAAAATTATTTATCAAATCAATATAATAATAATACATATTTTAATAATTTTAATAATTATTATTATAATCTAAAGTATTTTCCATAAACCTTGTTTTTGGTTTCTTATTGACATTTTTTTTGTTTTTGTATCTTCAGCAGTCTTATGATCTACCAACCAACTACTGACATAGTTTGTTACTTCTCATTTACATTTATAAACATAAGACTAGCTACATGTTTAATAGTTAATGTAGAACGTAATTTAGTGAATATAGTGTTCATTCGACTGACCTTGTTCGCACTTTGTAGTTGAACAAGGAAAAGTGTGTATAAAGTTATAAAATTTAGGCATAACATTTTTAAATGAAACTGTTTGATTATTTGTTACTTGTCTGAAACCATTGATAGCATTGTTTTATTGACATAAAAATGTTTACATAGTCGTTTGATTTCATCTTCATCATAACGTATATTACTATAATTTACGTCTTTTGGCCACTCACTTACATTTATAATTTGCATATCTTGAAGTATTGATAAGTCTTGTTCATTATCCAAGAGCATAGCTTTTAAGTTGTTGACAAGACTGATTAGAAATTGATTATGATTAATGTTTATTAGTTTAGAGTTTTTTTTCTAATCTAATATTTTTAAATGTCATGTTATTTGTAGCATTTGTCGCTTTAGTCAAATATTCACCTTCTAAGTCTTTAAATGAAATCAAAACTCTTACACTTCTATTTAAATATTGCTGAGCTTGAATTAAAGTTAAAGAATGCTTCTGGAGTATGTTTGACAAAACTGGTAGTTCATTAAGAAAATCATACATTAAACCAAAATTTAATAGGAATTCAGGCCTAGCTAGCCTTTTTCTTAATCCACTGTATTTGGTTCTTGTTTTACTACCTCTATTTGGGTCTGATGATGCATTTGAAAAATGGTTACATAAACCTTTATACATTTTCTATACCACTTTAACTGCCTTAAATTATTAAATAAGCCACTCCAAAATTATAATGAACATTTTTTCAATTATTAATAATTATTCAGGTTATAGATATTCAAATATAACTAAATACAAATATATAAAATTATAGGTATATTATAATTCTCAAAAGTTAAAAATTATTTAGTTTTTAACATAAAAAAAAACTATAAAATAGCTATGTCATAATATTTTGTATTAATGACTACTGATTAATATATTACAATTGAACTAAAAAGACTTACCTTTGTGTTTGATTCTTTAATAATAATTTTGTCCATTTTAATTTAAAATCCAAAATTCACAAGATTCGTGAATAGTGCTAATCGTAACTCTCGTGCTCTGCTGACTACTGTTTGCTAATAATAAACTCTGCTTGCTCATAAAATATTATTTATAAATTAAACAAAGATGAAAAACAATATTAATTATAAATTATCACAGGTTTATCACTTTGACCAAGGGGCAACGAAGAACTTAAAACAATTAGTATAGTCTAACAAATAAGAATGGTTACTATAGTGTCTAGTACAGAAATTTACTGGTTAGTGGTTGTTGATAAATGATTATAGACAATAATTATCCTAAATAATTTTAACAAACATTGTTATAAATACAAACGATTCAGAATTGTGGTACGAAGGTTATATATATATATTATGTTATACACACGTAGCCACATACTCATATACATTTATACATAATATATTTAAATCGGTATCTTCTATCTGATGCTGATAATTGGTTCTCAAAATATTTTTGGCTAATGTGAATAATATACGGAATATTTTGTTTTTATCACCGAAAATTTGGTTTTGTATTAGGTATAATACAGGGCTATACCTACGTATCATCATTAATTCAGAGTATATGCTAAAAAAAAATCTAGAGAAATGAGTTTACGCCGTATATCCCCAATACACTACTGACAGTGACCCACTAGACGTCTATTGTACAGCAGAGCATTATCCACTTGTTGACCTTTTTAATCACGACTTCCACTCATGCTCTATCAAGCCGTTTAGCCACCAACATACATTTTTATCATTTCTAACCATACATTTTACTCATTGCATAATAAATATGACATTTATTTATCATATCATTGTTTTATATTGCAAATTCAAAAATTGTGTTTAAATTCATTAATCAACGTATTATGTAAATATGAAATATATAAAGTACCATATTATAACTAAATTTTTAATGAATTAAAAACAACAGGAATATAAAAATCTATCAATTAAACAAAATGTTTAAATTTATCTGCCTTGTGAGAACATATCGCTGCCTGTTTGCCTTGCTTTTAGTTTAGCTTGATCAGGTGTTAATGACTCTTCCTCACTGGGTTCTTTAGATTCAAAATTTTCTTTCAGCTTGTTGTTCTTAAAATCACTGATAATTTTTTTACGATAAACAGCGTTGAATAAATCTTGCGCTGTAAATTCAGATTGAGTAATTTCAGGAACCCGGTAGGACACATATGGCTTTAACTGAAAGTAAAGATATAATAGTACAGTTATATCATCTATCATCACTTTTAACACCTACATTGAAATTATCCAAATCTGGAACGATAATATCTGGAATTTTTTCTCGGACAGTCATAGTTTTACGGCCAATCCTGACAGTAGTGTCTCGTATTCCATAATCTGATTTTAGACAATAATATTAAATACTTATGAGTTATGCTTATGATAATTAATTTAATTCAAATGTAGGTAATACAATTTATTTGATTTATTTAAATACCAGTAATTTGAAAATCTTTATTAGGGTTTTCTTCTTGTTGTTTTCTGAATTGATTTGTTCCTCGATTGTACAGAATGAAGTTTTTGAAATTTCTTTTTCCGTTTTGTATAGAGCATGTAAAAAATGATCTAAAAAAGGTTTTGGCCGGGAACGACATTTTAGAAAAAATTTCTGAAATGTTAAAGTTCAATATACAATGTCGGGAGTTTTAAATTTTAAAGACAACAGCAAAAACTAAAACTAACAGTATACTTACATTTATAACAATTTAAATTTGTAAGAATTCTATTTATCTTTTACACTGAATAATCTATTCTCAATTTTGTGATAGTTACTTTGCTGTTATCAGTAAACACTATCTGGTGCCAGTGTACCACGGACTGTTAACGAATAGGTCAGTAGGATTGTAATATTGGTATTTTTTTTTAGTTTTGATAAAAATTGCATATTATTTAAAATTAAAATTATTCTTAAAAATCGTGAGGTTATTGGTTATTGAAAATAAAATCACAGATTAAATAAAACTTTTTATTTAATCTGTGATAAAATGTTGAAACGTCAACATTATCCGAAATTCAATCTACAAAATGGTTATCTTCAATTTTTAAACTTTTTTACCTAAACATTAAATACTTGTAATCTTTGTCCTCGCCAGTCTGGTAAATAAGAAAATGATGATATTATTATACATTATTTCAGGAGATAAGGTAATTGATGAATCCTCGTGAGACCTTGTAATCTGTATCATCACAAATTAATTTTTTTTACTTATTACTTAGTATAACCATATAATTTAAATTAAATTTTCACAATAGATTTTCACTACAAGTTCAGCCAAATATCTACCTTGCCTAGATTTTGGTTCCTTATGTTAGGAACAAATATTACCACACAACACAAGTCAGCATCATTTGTGACTTCCGGCACGAGCTTTAAAATCTGCTGTTAAACAGATACCCATTGTTTCATGAACATTGGTAGTCACTAGTCACCATTTTTGGTTTGTTACATAATATTTTGGAGCGAACTGTGGAGTAAAGTGGTACTACAGTGGTAACTCGCAAAATATTGTCCACTGTTTCACTGATCTAAACTTAAAATGCTTCAAATAATATTCTGCTTAGGAATATGAAATTAAAAATACATGTCAAAGTGAAAAACTTAAAAATAATAACAGTAAAAAATTGTAAATATTTTTCAGAAATTACATCAAATTTGGTATATAAAAAGAATATTTTTAAAATAACAAGTATAGATACTTAAATAGATCACTTAATATAGTAGGTACTGACATTTTTTTTTAAAAATATTTATTATTCATAAAAATAGAGATTATAACATCAACTAAAGTTGGTAATAAATTATTTCATAATGGTTATTTGTGATTAAAATTACTTAAATTTTGCATTAAAAATATTATAAGGAACAATTGTATATTTTTATGTCACTCACTTTGGGTTTTTTACCTGCTATTTGTTGGGTTTCTTCTTATGGTCTTATAATTCCTACCACAAAAACCATGACAAAATAAAAATATAGACTTACCTACATTTAATAAGTATAAAAAATATGATTTTATGATGTACTATTATTTATTAGGAACTTCAGAGGATGTCATATCCTTATGTGTTGTATCCATCTTAGTAACACCTAACATAGACAATTTTTTACATTCAGAATATTTATTAATCTTTTCTGTTATTTTTAATATTTAGAGTGAATTGAATTATCATAATATTTAAAGAAAGAATATTATCCAGGCCTCTACATTGGTTTTTTTTTTGTTGATATTTTCATTTTGATAAACGTTACAAGTATTTAAAATCATATGGGCTTAATTTAAAACATTTAGAGAGAGGTTGTACTATGACAATACTCTTAGTTGTATTGCTTGATGTACATGATTTAAAAAAAAATTGTTCAGTTCATTTTACATTTGATATATATATTCATTGTAAGGACATGAGTGTTTAACATATTCTTAAATTTACGTCAGCTTTTATATTTATCAATATAAACTTAATTAACATCTTATAATAACTTATTAATTGTTTTCTATACAGAATAAAATATACAATAAAGTTGTTATGAAGCATGTTAAACAATTACAACATTTGCTATCATATATATATATATATCATCATCTACAGGGAGCTTGTTGTATATACTTTAAGAGAATTTCTTTTGTAACAGGTGTTTCGATGCTGTGGCAAATAGCTATAAACAACATTGGTTAATAATTTTATGAAACAAATTAATTAATATGTTCACATTTACACACCTATAGCAGTTTTGAGAGCATTTGGAAACGATTTGTCAGTTCGTTCACGCATAAACTTCCAATTTCCATTTTCAAATTTGCATTCTATTATTTTTCCATCCATGTTTTTAAGCTCTTTATTATATTTCATTCTGGCAAAGGGATCAGATTTACCACCAACATACAAATATCCAACTTTTGATTCCAACATTCTAAAACAAACAGAATCTGTTAGTATATTTCCAATTTATATTTTAAAAGTTACACATATCGATACCCAGTTCCGCCTTCTGTAACAATTTTAAGCTTAAAATCAACAGAATTCAGTTCTAATGGTTTCCATTTCATAACTTCTGGACACGTACCAGCTACATATGGCTATGCAAAATTAAATGTATGTTATTGGCAATCTATATACTGCTATCAAATTGTATAGTAATAAATATAATAGTACGTCAGTCGATGGTTGGAATATGAGACCATCAGGTTCATGAGATAAATTTTTACTAAAATTTCCCAGTAATTTATCAGAAGCATTAATGTCATAGAATTGTTTCAAACGAATACTAAATGGTTCTTGAGTCTTATCTAAACGACCACACATGATAGCCTGATGTCTGGGTTTAATTATATCAACCTAAAAACAAATTGTATTGTTTAATAACTATTATTTATCAATTAAAACATTGTATTTATATTATGTATTTTAATAAAACAAAATCAAATATAATGCAGATAATACTTCTCAATGATTTGAACCCTGATAACTCAAAAGTTGAAATTTATTAATAAATATCTTATAAAAATAAAAAAATGTCTTCATAAAGTATTTGTTTTACTTATAACTTTTAATAGTAAGCTGAATTATTTATATTTTTTTGATTTTCATTAAACTTTGAGTTACAAAAAGTAAACTAATATTTTGTTATACTTGCTAATTGTATGCTTTGTACTTACTTCAATTACCATACATCTGTTTGGATAAAATGGTTGTTTACCAACATCAAAACCTTCAAATGCAATTATATCATATACTAAATAGCGAGGTATATTTTGACCATCAACTTTATCAATAATCATTTCCTAAAACATTAAAATTTTGGGGATATAATTTTATATTATATACTACACAAATATTCAATTAATATGTTGATTTAAGTCTATTTACGCCATCTAATAAAGTGTCTTTCAAATGGTGATCTAAATTTTTTCTGTGTAAAAATTTCAAGCCCTCAACTTCAAATACACTGTTGTCTCTATCAATAAAATATATTTCATTTTCCCCTTGGATAAACATTAAGTACCTATCAAGTACAATACATTTTAAACAATTATAAATAATAACACAAGATTTAAAAAAAAGAAAGTATCTTTTTAAGATTTTATATTACCTAGTACCATCAGCTTTCCATGTAACACGGTAAGGTTTTGTATGTAATAATTTAATATTTTGAATATCCATGGACACTGGCTGCGATCCAGGAAATCCAGATCTATACAATTTGCAAAATAAAAAAAACTGAGAACAACATAACAAAAACATATTACAAATTAATATGTATAATAATTAGGAATTTGGTTATAAGATAAATTATCCAATATATAATTATACAAATATCGCATTGAGATTTGTGTGCAACATTGAAATATTTGATATTGGTCTTAATTTGTCAAAACTCATCACCGAATAAATGTTCATATTACAATATTGATATATGTATATAGTTATTTTAATTTATGTTTTTCATAAGTTTAAACTTAATAATTAATAATTACTACACTTGGGTCATTTAGTATTATGTATTTATATATAGTCAAATATAATAGAAAAAGTTTTTTTTATTTATATTAATTATTATTAAAAAATTCTAGCACTTATTAATATTTAATATTATTCTTTACACGCATTCTTACTTTTTCCATTTACATAAGTTTTGAGTTCTTCCTTGAATGTTGCTTAATCTAGGTTGGTCAAAAATAGCTGTAACACCAGATACACCTTTCATAAATACTGGGTTACGATTATTCATTTCATTTCTTGACCGTTTACTAGAACTACAAAAAAAAAATTAATTGTTAAATGGATTGATTTTCTAAGCATGTCCACTACCATTACAGTGGTCTAAAATAAAAATTATTTTGTCTATATCTAAATTTAAAAGTATAACAACATAATATTTTGGCAATTTATACAAAAATAGAATTACTTATATGAGTCCAATAAATGTTAAAAAAATGTCTTTATTTAACAATTTTTTTGAAGTCATCATATTCAATGGATCATATAAACCAATACAGGTATCACAAATTTAATGATAATAATTTTTTTTTTCATTTAATTCAAATAACATAAAACAAAATATAGGATTTAGTGTTTAAAATTAAAATTACTAAAAAGAATCAAATAGTAACAACTGACTAATGTTTTATATAATGTATTGTATACAAACTATATTTTAGCACCCCTATAAGTTTCTTTTAAATTTACTCTCTTATGACTGATATATAATTTGTTTTATTTCTATCTGAAGAAATACCAAAATGATGTTTTTGGATTTATTTGAATTTTTACGAAGAAACGAATAATGTTAAATCTATACAATTATTATTTCAACATATTAATAATATATATATATATATATATGAAGATTGATGAACAACAGGAAGACGAGTATAAAAATATGGGGTCGGTACCGGTCATTAATTAAGGAGTATAATTTAGGCAATTCAATTCGAATATTAAATCGATTGCGCGCAAGTCGTGCATCTTTGTGAGTGTATAAATCGTTATTAGTGTGAGTAAGCTATATTTAGCATGAGATATTGGCGGCGCATGGATCGTGCATTTGTATATAGATGTTTATAAATGTATATTAGACCGGTTTTTCTCGTTTCATGGATGTTCTATAATATGTCATTATTATTTTAATATTAATGAGGAAACACAATCATTATCAAATTGTGCGTAGTATATTACGATTTCAATCTTTTTTTTTTCGCAAATAATTGACGACATGGAAAGCAAGAAAAAGTATTCAAATAAAAAAAAAATGTATCCACGTATCGGAAGGTATAAGGACGCAAAAAAATGCGTTAAGTGCATTATTAAGTTATAATAAAGAGAAAACAGATACTGTACAATGAATATTATTGTGAATAAATTAATAAATTAATTTAAACGTCAAATATTGATTATTTGTTTTATTTTTGTTTAGTGTTTTAAAACATTAGATATATTATCAACAACGACAACAAGTACTTATTCTAGAGAAGAAATTATGTCTGATAGTTTTAATCAGTTGTATGTTATTATTTTAAAAATTATAATAAATAGAAACTTTAAAATCATTATTTATTACATAAAAATGTGTATTTTGATTTTTGAACAGTGATGAATGTATTGATTTTACTGTGATCTATTTTTATTTATTTATTTTATTTTTTTATATTTGTGTTAGTGTTGTGTACACTATTAAATTTTCAATATTTTTTGTTTTTATATTTTGATAAAAAAAATTTAGACATGACAAAAAAATTATTAAAGTTTAATACAATATTCCAAATAAGTTGTATACTATTGTGATTGTAAATATTAAAATTCTTGTCAGAATTTTTTTTTTAAGCATTCAAAGATCGTATTACCATATCCCAAAAATTTGCAAGTTATTTTGTTGTTGAAAATATATAAAACTATTAATATTCACACTCAGTTTGAAAACTTAGTACAATGTTTTACTTAAGTTTTTATTAAAGGTAATTAGGAAAAAATCGAGTGTAGGTACTATCATCTTAAATAGTTTTTATTTGTGTCTAAGGTTTAAATTTTTGGAAATTCACGCGTAAAATAACGATTTTCCTCATACGATTTAAAAATTGTAATTAAAAAAATATATATTAAGGTTTCACTAGATATTTCAATTTTATTTTGTTTTTAGATTTAATGTTGAAGGTCGTCGTATAGTTGATATTGGTTAATTATTTAAAAAAATTGCTGAAATCAACCATCAACCATATGGTTGTAATTTTAGTAATTTAATTTTGGTCGGAGAGCGAAAAAATGGATTTTTAAGTGAATTCTTGTTTACTTGTAATATGTGTCAAAGAAATGAAGTTATTTAATCTGAAAATCCAAATTCGTCGTTAATGGACGTCAACACTGCGACAGTTACGGCAATTGTAAATTCGGGTCAAGGTTTTGCTCAACTGGAAACTTTTTCTGCTATTATGAATATGCCAAATATGACGGATATTTTATTTGTAACTGATAAAGGATAAACGGGTATTTACCGTACCACGTCGTCAAAAGCATGTTTATGCATGCGCATGCACAAGTCAGACTGTTTTCGTCGTTTTCGATCATAATTTATCAAAGCACTATTTAAATACTTTTATAGGAAAAATTCTCACGCCCTGTAGAATAGTCGGATTTTGATAATTTTTTTTTTTTATTTAAAATAAGAGAACATTTTGCAGGTCGGATCAAAGCCGAATTTTTCATTTTACTATTAATAATGCTTGAAAACGATTTTGAAAATTAACAAATATTTTGAATTATTTAAATGCAAATTATAGTTTACATAATAATGATATCAAAAATCGAGCTTTGATCCGACCTACAAAATGTTCTCTTATTTAAAATGAAAAAAAAAATAACAAAATCCGACTATTCTACAGGGCGTGAGAGTTTTTCCTGTAAGACGTGTTTTTGTACTAAAAATGCAGCGGTTCCGACCCCCTTAAGTCAAAAGTTTGAAGTATTCTAGTTATACTAATTATACTAAGCAGAAGATGGTCACAATTCAATAAAACTTAGCAGAAGTTTATTTGTACAAATCATGCATGGCAAAGATAAAGTTTCTATTAGAGCATTTATTCAAATTCTGATTTTTGGAAATTTTAAGTATCTTTGATACAACATAATTGATAACCCACAAATGACTCGTACAAATTATAATGTATATACATTAAAATTTGTTTTAGAAACAAAAGTCTGTATTGTTACAACACATTCTTTAAATAGCATAAAAATTATTTGTAGTACTAAAAGTATTTGAAAATATGATCTTTAAATAAATTTAAAAATTTAAAAAATCAGAATTGTAATTAAATGTATATTATATTAAAAGAAAAACTGGAGCATGCTTGGTGAATTTTGCTCTATAATTATTAATTTTGAGTTATGTTAAATGATTATTTAAATAAATATTACGGTTCATGTTCTCTTCTATCTTTAGAATCCTGATCTCTGAATTCACGTTTATTTCGCGAAGATAATTCATGCTTACTTAAATTATGATTATCTTCTTCTGGTTCTGAAACAATAAATAATTTATAATGATTTATTTAAAACTTGTAAAAATAAAATCAATAAAATTTAAATATTCTATAAATTAGCAATATGCACCTAAACACCAATCTGGAAGGTCTGGAGCTAGTATAGGTTCTTCATCTGAATACCTTTGAAATAATTCAACTATATAATCTTGTTTATAAATTCCAGGAGGTCTAAAATATATATAATTTAAAATTGTTTAAAAAAACATTTATTTTACAAAATTAATAATTTACACTAATTATATATAATAGGTTAAAGCCTCGATAATTGGATTATTGGCTTAATTAATACTAATCTTATTGTCTACATAGCTATAACATGTATAACACAAATTGGTAGTGACCTATGCTTCAAGTGGATTATTAGGCTCTTAAGTATAAAATATGCTTAAAATATTCTTAAATCTAAAAATATGCATGCATTTGTTATTTTTAATATCTGTTATTTCTATAAATAGTATAATATAATATATAATATATATTGTTAATAAGTCTATATAGTATTTTTTGTACTTAAAAGTACATGTCATGTGTATTTTATTCAAATAAAGTACTAAACATATTGTATTGTTTAATCATAACTTACAAAACAATTTTACACAAAAGATAATAAGTAGTATTCAATCAAAGCGACAATTGTAACATCAAAAAAGCTTTAGTAAAATTAATATAATATTCTAATATATTTAATTTAGTTAAGAGCTGATATTAGTCTTACTGAAATGTACATTTTGTTTTTATAAATTTGTTATGTTTAATTTTTCAATTTTTTTTTTGATAAGTTTATAAATAAAATTAAATTTTGTATTATTACTTTTTATTTTTTTAAGTACTCTTCACCACCACTGCAAGCATTGCTTAGGAAGTGAGCAAACTTACGTATAAAAAGGAACTGATACCTATGTGTAATATTGTTTTGTTTTGGAAATAAATAATTAGTTTATAGTGAATCGGTTTTTAGTTTGTTTTGGATGTTTTATAGTTATTGAACATTATAGAACCTCTAACCTACTAGAAATTATTGAGTTTAATAAAGGTTGTTCAATTTATATTATGTTTATAAAAACAAAACACATACATCAAGGTTAATGTTTTTCAATTTCCAGATAAAAGTATTAGAAATTTTACTGTATAATATAAATTAATTAAACAATTTCAGAAATAAGAAGTATAAATAATGTTTTACCTAGCTGCCGCAAATTGAGCTATGGCACTAGTTACATCAAAATCTAAAATTTCTATTAAATAAGTAGCTATCATAAATCCTGTTCGATTAAAACCATGAGTGCAATGAACACCTAAATAAAAAAAAAAAATGATTATTATACATAAAATTAAAATAAATATATTAATTATAACCAACCAATGGACAGCAAAGGATTTTTTGCAATAAATTTTGAACAAATATCTACAAATAATTGTGCTTGGTCTCGTGTAGGTGGTTGTTCATGACCAGCACATGGAATTTTTACATAAGTACATTCTGAATCTTCGATTTCAGATTTGTTATAGAAACGACTTGTTTTTGTCAGATCAATCCATAAACCTATACTCACCTAAAACAATTTTAAATACTTATTTTAATATTAATTTGTTTATATATATATTTGTTTGCACTTATATATGAAATAAGCAGTTAAGGTAATTTAATTGTTTTAATTTTGAAAAATGTAATCAATTTTAAAATTTGAGTAAAATATAATAGGTATTTATTTTATCAGAAAATACTTAAAGGGACAGTAAAAGGTGTTTTAAAATGTTCATGTAATAAATATTTTGAAAAAAGAATAGGTACTTTCAAGCTATGATCAGAATAGTTTTCTAAATGTTATAATTTATTGTAGCTTTTTAATTAAAAATGATATAATACAAAACATATATTATACTATTTCAAAAGAAATTAAATAGATATCAGCTGTTTTCAAACAGCTTGAAATAATATTTAAGTAATAACTATTAATGCTGCTTTATAAATTTAGTTCTGATTAAAGTTTCTTATTAACTTTCTTAAAAATTAAAGATAACCATAATTGGAAAAAAGATATTAACATTCGCAATTTTTATTTTCATTATAAAATAAAATTGTTGTATACGTTATGTATTGTATTATGCAATACCTTCATATTAGACATTGATGAGAACAACATTTCTGTACTAAACCTATTCACGATAGGTATTTGATCGTCATATTTACTATCCAATGGTGTTTTGAATGCCACAAATTTTTCTATTATAGTTGTATAAGATTTACGAGGGCATTTAATCCAACGCTCAGGAATAGGGAGACTGTGGGATGAATATGACGAGCTAGATCCATAACGCTTTGATCCTGCAAATTGTTTGTTTACAATCCATTTGGTTTACAAACAATAATGTTTTGGCATTAGATATTTGAAGCTATTCTACTAAAGTTATATTTTCATATGTATTTTAATTTACCCGACATAATTATTAATTATTTTTCAGTTTTAGGTGGTCAGCTTAAAACAAATTAAATGTGTCTCATTAATGTGAATCATAATATGTGATTTAGTTTGATTTGATAAATAATACACAGTAATATTGTAGTCATTGAGCATAATAGTAATAGAAATGCATTATGTTAATAATTAGTAATAATATAAAACACAAAATTATTTTTACATTTCACAGTTAAAACACGTCAAGAAAAATCATAATAATGAATATGGTTGTTTTTTCATTGACTCATTAGTCGTTAACAATATCAAGTATCAACGATGATAAATTGATAACGTCAGTTGAGACGTTTGTTTACTTCTTCGAAGATACAAACAGTATTTTTGTTACTGTTCCATGATGCTTCAACAGTTTTTTTCTTTTGCAAACAGTTTGTTTTTCGGTTCTAACTTCTGTACCAACAAACTTACTATACTAATAAAATCTACGAATCGAAAAATTTCACAATTCGGCATCTGTTATTCAGCACCGGTATGTGTTTTTAGTTGTTTTATGATTTTTTTTTTAACATTTTTCTAGTTTGGATATCGAATTGTCGACATGGCTGAGTACCTAGCATCTATATTTGGTACCGAGAAGGATAAGTAAGCATTAATAATACACAATAGTAAATAACACATTCAGTTGTAGATACATTTATTTCAATACGATTTTAGAATTAATTTTTAAAATGTGAAGCTTATCGTTGTTGAATGAAGTTATTGTAGAATGAAATCGCGCGTTATGTATAGTTATAATTGTTACCATTTTCCCCCCTAGGGTCAACTGTTCATTTTATTTTAAAATTGGTGCTTGCCGTCATGGTGATCGCTGTTCAAGAATACATAATAAGCCTACTTTCAGTCAGGTAAGGTTTCATTTAAATATTTCCTATACTTTGTAAGATTTACAACTTAATTGTTTCATCAGTAAAAGACTAAAGTATTGTAGTTATCGAGCACAGATTTAAAAATATAAATGCATCTGTACAGGTACATATAGAATACTAATTATATAAATTAAATGGATATTATTTTAAACAATTTACTAAAACATATTTTTGTTGAAAAATGTTAGTTGACATATTAAGAAATCCAAATCACTAAGTAAATTGGATTGCATTAACTTAAAAAGTTCATTGTTAAACATGCTTCTATTTATACAAATTTGTTGATTTTCATAAATTATTGATTGGAGTATAAACTATTACATACTATATTACTATTTTAAATAAACTTGAGTATTGTATACTTTAGGTACTTTTCAAATATGGGAATTAAATTCTTAGAGCAGAACCTTTGTGAGCATTGTAATTTTGAATTTTACTGTTTGGTGATTTGCAAGTAATGGGTTAAGTTTAATACAATTTCAGACATTTTACTGTAAACTTATAATATTTAATTAATATAGTTTTATTATAATTCACCTGTTTCCTTAGTTTTATTTATTCAAAAAAATGCACGTAAACCTTAATTAGGGCCAAATATGCCAAATAGGCACCATATTAATTTAGTAATATTGTAGTAGTAAGTCACGTTTTGTTTGTCCAATAAACAACACGTACCTTCCCCTTGTGTGTGTCAAATTGTGTAAAGTGTTTAATTAAATATTACAAAATTTTTTTTTCTTATAACCCAAGAGTATCAAGTGTTCGACACAAACAAAATCGATTTTGTCAAAAATTGGTTTCGCGTGAAAATTCTCGTTTTTACTAAAATTTCTTGTTGTTTTCCCGACGTGTTTAAAATCTATTGGGTATTTTTTATTTTTGACGCCGTCCCTATTACCAAGTACCATCTAGATGATTCATTTTCTTACCGGAAAAGATACTGATGAAGAAAATCAGAGCACTTTTACTGTACTAAAACGTGATGAGACACAAAAAAAAAACGCACGACATTATAAAATCAATACATTTATCGCTCTGCTCAGAATCTAAAAAGTTAGATCTAAATGATAAAAATAGCGTAAAAAACGTATAAGATTACTTTTATTTTTTGTGAGCTTAGATATAAGATAATAATGAAAATATCTACAACTTAGATATTCTATGTTATCATAAAATTAAAACGGAACCGCCAAAAAAGAAAAAAAAGATATATCACAGTGTAATAACTGTCAGTCTTTTGGACGTAATCAAAATTACTGCTATAAAAAATCTGTGTGTAAAATACGGCAAAGAGCATAAAACAGAAGAAAATCACAAAAAATCAAAAGCTAAATGCATTAACTATGGTGAAGCACATACCACAAACTAAAAAGGTTGTTCTACTTACGAAAAAGTAGAAGAAAGAGCACACCCAAAAAAGGTTTCTGCAGTACAACGAATTCAACAAAAACCAGTGAAAACTGTCACAGCGGTTGTCTTATGCTCAGATGGCTAGCCCTTTCAACATTAACATAACATTTTAAACTCCAAACATAAACAACAGTCAAATGAAAACGACTCCATGTTAACAGATATTTTGTTTGCTTTAACTAATATAACAAAATCTCTAGAGAGTGTCTATCTAGAATAGATAGATTAGAAAGTAATCAATCTAAGTCTAACAACAGAAATCAAAAGAAAAAGTAATGAATCGCACACTACGGATCATAGTATGGAACGCCAATGGGTTAGTAAAAAACTCGATGACTTCTTGCATAATAAAAATATTGATATTGCTTTATTTTTAATTATATTAATAAATTATTTCACACTTACCCGATCGAAATAAAAAAACTAGGTAGTTCAACAAAAGCGTAAAACGAGAAGAACTTGGCATAGAACGCGACATCCAGCGGATAAAACGAAATGAAACAATATTAGTAAAATTCTACGTGATAAAATTAATGAAATTAAAAACAAAATATTCAAATCGTATTTGAGTGGCTTATCTGCAACGGATGATACTGATTACTCTCTATGGAAAGCTACGAGGCGAATTAAAAAAAGTCGTGCTCATGTACTATCTATTTGTAAAGTAGACGGGACGGTACTTGGGTATGTAGTGAGCAAGATAAAGTCGAAGTATATGCCCAATACCTTGAGAGTGTATTTCAACCAAATGATATCGTTTCCGAACTTGATATGATACAACGTAACCTCAACGAAACGAGAGTAAAAATACGTTTTATTTTGTAATTTTTATAAATCTCGATTTTATTGCATGAAAAATAGTATTAATTTATGTGAAAAATGTCCACAACAAATTATGTCATCATTCAAGTTATTACGTATTACATATATAGTCGGTCCGGCGAGAGAACGCACCTCGTTCGCGCATCCAAATGACGGAGCTCCGTCGTCTCGAGGTGAATTTCTCCCACCACGAGGCGAACAGCGTAGTCGGAGGTGATGACGACCGCGTACGATGGATGATGCTCGGGCTGGTTAGTGGTGGGAATGCGCGAGATCGGACGAGTTATGGTCGCCGCCGAGGTGCGTTCTCTCGCCGGACCGACTATAGGTACACATACATTTTTTTAAATTGTTAATAGAAAAAGGTCAGTTTAGTTTTTTTTTTATAAATGCACTAGTTCATAAGATTACATTATAGATGTTAATTAAAATCATAAAATTAACTAGTAAAAGATAATAAATTTAATAGAATTTTGATTAACGTTTTTTGCTATTTTTGATGTTTTAAGGGCATATTATAGCGCATATTTTAAGGTTTTTAGTCATATTATAGTTCATATTTTAGTACTTTTTAGTGCTATAAAATCTGAACCCTGATAATAAGGAAGGCTTTGGAAGAAAAAAATTTTTGCTGTGGAGTATTTTTAGATGTAGCCCAAGTTTTTGATAATGTTTGGCATAAAGGACTACTCATAAAATTATGAGAACAATTATCATACTGCGCACTCCTAGAATCTTATCTGACTGTAAGGCAGTTTCAAGTTATGCATGAAGAAGTGATAATAAATTAAAAAAACATATTAGCTAGAGTACCACAATGTAGTGTCTTAGGACCTATTTATTTGCTTTACACAATTGACATCTCAACCAATTGTGACTCAATGACCACTATGTTTGCTAAAAATACAGCAATTTTAACAAGTTATGACAAACAGTCAACAGTCTGTTACTGAAAATGTACAGACATCAATCAACCATATCTCTAATTGGACAAAAAGATAGAAAATCAAGATCAATAGACAAGTCTGTACACATGAATTAAAAACTACGTAAAATTGAAAATCTCCAAATGTTGATAGATCACACGGCAATCTCACAAAAAGATTTAGCTAAATACTTGGGTATGCACCTTGATTCTCGCCTTAATGGGAAACATAATATTTACCAGAAAAAATTACAAACAAAAGAAAAAATGTGCAAGCTGTACTGGCTAATTTGAAGTCATTCCATACTAAACTTGGCAAACAAACAGTTTCTATATGTAGCTATTATGAAACTGATTTGGACTTAATGGCATACAACTATGGGGTTATGCCAGAAAATCCAACATCGATGTTATTCAACTTTGTCAGAATATTGCCCTTCGTACCATTGTCGCAGAATACTGGTTCGACAGAAATGAAATCATCTATCAAGATTTAAATATATCATCCATCCAGGATGAAATCGAAAAAATTGCTAATAAATATGTGAAAAAACTTGAGCTGCATCCAATGCAACTACTAAACAATGTCTTAACAACCTGCAAGACTTTAGGTGCCTCAAATGCTTGAAGCCATACGACTTAGTTTAGTTAAGTGACCTAGGCTAAGGAAAGAGGCTATCTCATTAGAAGTAAACCTTAAATATAATCATGTATAATATATATTTAAGTAATTATTATTATATATATTACTTATAAATTATCATATTGTACTCACCCACAATGCAATGTATTTATAAAGACCTTTGGTTGTTTAAATAAAGATGTCATATGGGGAGTTAAAGTAAAAAAAAAATATATTGTAGTAAATTAGATCTATAGTTTTGCAAGCTTGATGTAAACATAAATGCAAAGTACCTGAAGATGATAGGTTAGTTCATATAAGCAATATAGCTTTAAGTGACTTTTAAATAACTACCGGTGTTTTAAAAAAAATTATCCATTAATTATATAGTATACAGTTATTTGGTCACAAGTATTTTTACTTTATTAAGGACAGAGTTATTATGATTATCTATTATAAATTATGATTTCATTGTTAATACTTTTTAAACTAATCTTTGTTAATTACATTTTTTAGACTGTACTGTTGCAAAATCTTTACGTAAACCCACAAAATTCTGCAAAGTCTGCTGATGGATCACATTGTAAGTAATAATAACTAATTGAAATACAATAATTTCTTTGTATCAATGCAAAAATAAAAATGTCTTTTTAATGTTAAGTAAATTAACCTAGTATTTTCTTTAAACGTAGGATTTTAAAACAAAATATTTTTACAAATTCAAATTGATTAAATAGGTAATAGGATTTAGTTATAGTTTATATTTTTGAATAATATAATTTAATTTTATTATTGATTTGGTTGTATTCTAAAATTTTTGGTTTAAAAAAATATTTTTATTAAGTTATAATTATTTATAAATTTGTTTTTAAATTAAAGGTTTTTTTTCATGAACAAGTGATACAAATGGTACAAATATATACTTAACAAATAATAATATTATAGTATGAAATTTATTCATTTACAAATCAATTAGAGAAAATATTTTTATTGTTATTTTAATTATGATGTACTATAATAAACAAATTCAAGATTATTAATATCATCTACTTTGTCATTAATACTTAGTTATTATTAGGTTTAAATTTTTACTTTTATGTTTACAGCCATTGTCAAATATCTTGAAAGGGTGTACTCTTTGTAGCTTGAAGACTCTGCTCTAGCTTGAAGACTACGATTTGTCAGTGTTTTTAAAATTTAAATTCATTTTTTTTAATAGCTTATTTAAAAATAAGAATAGAAAAATAAATGAATTTTACTAAATCAATTCAGGTTGTCTGTTATAGGAGTGAATATGGATGTTTGCATCAATGTGGGATTTTGACCAGTATAAACAAAATATGTGGTTTTACTACTCCTTCAAGATATTTGATAAATGTTATGTTTATTTTTTAAGTACCTATAGAGTTATACTATGGTAAATTGTTTGTTTCAATTTAGAATCTGCCCAACATTTATCACCTACAACATATCTTACTAAAAAAAGGCATTTTTAATTTTAAATTTAAGTTTTTATCAATAACTAATAATGCTTTAATATTCAATTATGAGTGATGCTCCTGAGTTAGCGTTGCATATTGTTTTGGTGGCGGCCTGTAAACATTCCCATTTTCACATACTCTGAGGGTCAGCTTAATGATTATTCAAAAGCATTTATTATTATTGAATAATTGTTCATGTTTGTAGATTCTGTCAAACTAGGCAATATCTTTCATTTCATTTACTGCAATGTTTTTAATATTTCCTAATATTTTTTCTAAAATTGTTTTGTCGTTTATAATTGTATGGTTTTTGGTTGATTCATAATAATTTTACAATCTGTAAAATATGGTTGTTACTAGTAAGAAATACACGTTACTATGTACTGATTATTACTAACTGAGAGTTAGATACCTAATTAGCCCTTTCAGACCCATAATTATTTTAGCCGATAAATTTTTTTTTTTTGCAATATTTCAATTTAGGATCCTAAAAGTAATCATTTTGCAAATTTTCAAAATTATTGCACTTAAATTTTCCAAGACCTGAAGTGGGTCATTATAATGACCCACAGGACACAAAAGAATAATTTTATTAAATTTTCAAACAATTAAATCTAAAATCTTAAATGTATTAACAGTTCCGATTCGTCACCGTCTAACAAGTCTATTATATTTTGGCTAGATAATATTTTATGAGCCATTTTTGTATATTCACAATATAATACGTAAAATATAAAAAACAAAAAATTGGCGAAATCGGCTATTTATAATGTACAAACAACTTACAAGAGCTCGCACAACGCTACACAAAACTAATAATAGTGTAAATGTGTAATAAATAATAATGTGTTGGCGATAGCTACTGTCGTGATAACCGGTGGGTCATTATAATGTACCATTTATTCAATGCGATTTGATGGAGGGGGAATTAACTGCGACACTTGGTTATCATGAAATCTATTTTTAATGCTTGTGTAGCATAAGTACTAAAATAAACAACGCTCTCTAACGGATATTCTATGAAATATGGAAACAAAGACTAAAATTTTTTGTATTTTTTTTTCACAAAAGTATAAATATTTATATTAAAAATCATTAAAATTATTTATATTTTTTTTATTCATATTCCCCATGAGATAAGCTATCAAATAAACTTAAAATTTTAATTCTACCATTATTTGTTCTTAAGTTAAAAATTATTGAAAAGATGGGTCATTATAATGACCCTTGGGTCTGAAAGGGTTAGTAAATAAATTTCAATACCCTATGTTGTGATTGGTTTATATAAATGGTAATATAAGTAATTAAGTGAGCTTTAATAAACAAATGTGTTTGGTTTTTTTTTATAAATTACTATTTGTTATTAGCCTAATATTTTATGTAATATTAAAACCTATAAATTATATTTAACCTTTCAATGCGTCGTGTTGCTTATTTGCAACAATCTTTTTTTTCATTTTTCATAACTTAATTTTTCATATTTTATGTTACTATCGTTATCTAGTGGATAGATATACAACTATTTTATGCGACAGAAAAAATTAGAACGGCTGATAGTCTCATTATCAATTGTATTTACTGCTTGAAAATGATAACACGTGATTCCGTTATTTATTTATGATAGTGATTTTGATATCGTTATATCTTGGTAAGTTTTACAATATTACGATATAAAAAAATTGTTTTATATTTTAATTACGTAAATATTAATGTTGTGACTGGATTGTACAATAATATCGTTTTATAATTTATTTTCTGAATTATTTAGAATTGTTGCATATTTGCAACATTGCGCTCGAATAGTTTTTATTATGAGTAAGTTTTTGAGTTGTGCTGAAATTGGTAGTTTAGTGGCAGATTGGGATGAAAGTGATGACGATAATGAATGTTTTGATGACGAAAATGAAATGTTTAGGTACGAAAGTGAAAACGACGATAGTTTTAATCCAGATATTGGACTTAATATTAATAGTTTGCCAATTTTGTTTGAAAATGAAGGTGAGTATATCACTATTCCAAACGATGAATATTCTAATATCACTCAACCACAATTATTTAATAATGAAGCACTGAGATTAGAAGCTTGTGAACCAGATACCTCTTCCTCCAATATTGATTTAGATACATCTACAAAAAGTAATAAGTATGAAATGACCCCCTGTACTAGTCTTCCTGTTGTGCAATCGATTAGATCTAAAACACTGTGTACCAAATTTTCGCGTAAACTTATAAAAAGCACGATTGTACAAAATTGTATACCAAAAAAACAAAAAACAGAAGAATTTAAAATGGAGAAAAGGTAATTTAGTTTATGAACCTCAACTAATAGCCCATAATGAAAGTTTACTACCTAATAATATTTTAGAACTTTCGACACCGTATCAGTTCTTTACATATTTTTTTAATGAAGAACTTTTTACCAAAATAAAATCTGAAAGTGAGCTTTTTGCTGCGCAGGTAGATATAAATAAAAAGTTTTCAGTAACTATAGATGAGCTCAAAAGGTACATTGGTATTTTGATGTATAATTCGGTTTGTGTAGTTCCAAACGTTTGAGACTATTGGAGTGAACATTTAGGCCTTTTTCATGTTTATAATTCTTTAAGCCAAAAAAGATTTGAAGAAATACATAGATTTCTTCATTTTAACGATAACAGTAAAATGTTAGAAAAAGAGGATATAAATTATGATCGATTGTATTAAATACGTCCCCTCATTGATCATTTGAATAATAAATTCAACTCAATCCCATACCCTACTTGATGAGCAGCTTTGCGCAACAAAAGCGAGAAGTTATTTGAAAAAGTATATGCCTGCTAAACCCCATAAATGGGGTTTTGAATTTTTTGTATTGTGTGACTAAAGGATTTTCGTACCAATTCAAAATTTATTCGGGCCAACAAAATGATCAACGATTTTGATCAATACACGAGCCAGATCTTGGTGCTAGTTCTAACATAGTTATACGTCTTACTAGAATTATTCCACACCACAGAAATCATAGAATATATTTTGACAACTTCTATACTAGTATTCCATTAGCTTCGTACTTACACCAAAATGGAATTTTGTGTCTAGGGACAGTACGAAAAGACCGATTACCCAACAATAAAATACCAGACGACAAAGTAATTAAAAAAGATACACGTGGAAAATCGTATGAATTTTTAACTGTCTATGAAAATATGCCTATAAGTGTGACTTCGTGGAAAGACAATAAGCAAGTAAACTTATTATCGACTTGCTGTGGATCATTACCGATGTTGACTGCCAATAGATTTGACAAAAAATTAATATTGATTGTCCTACCATAATAAAAGAGTATAAGAGGTTTATGGGGGGAGTTGATCTTTTAGATAGTCTCATTGGTCGATATAAAGTTCGTATGACATCAAGAAAGTGGTATTTGTGTATTTTTTATCATTTGATTGATACATCGGTGGTAAATTCATGGCTCCTATATAAAAGAACCCAATCTCAGCTTGAAAAACCTTGCGAATATACACTAGCTGACTGGTGAAAAAGCTTAGCATATACTCTAACGAGAATAGGTTTTGTACAAACTAGAGGTCGTCCGTCATTAGAGAGCAATCTAAAGAAACAAAATAGAACCAGACCAAGCCCACAACCTACCAAAGATATCTGAACTGACAACATTGGACATTTTATAAATTTTATTGAAAAAAAAGGACATTGCAAGTTTCCAAATTGTAAAGGCTATACAAATTTTCAGTGCAGTAAATGCAATGTCTATTTATGCGTAAAAACAAAACGTGTTTGTTTTACCGATTATCATAAAAAATAAAATATATTATAAGTATATTACATTGTAAGAAAGTGATTAAATTGTGATAAATAATAACTTAGAGATAAGGTTTTTTTATAATTAATAAATAAAATGTTATACAAAATGCAAAAGAAAAACATAAATAAAGTATGATTAATGTGGAATTCGTATATATTTCACTTTATGTCTTAGTGTGCAATGTTGCATATTTGCAACAATCTGAAAAACTTGGTTTTCCTAGAAAATACAATTGCTAGAATTTTTCAAGTATTTTTTCTGTTTTCTACATATAAAAACACCTTAGGTCAATTTTTTTTTTTAATTAAGAAAATCGCGCATTGAAGGGTTAAAATATTTTAAAGTATACAAGATTGTATATCATTTTTTAATTAAAAATATGCATAATTTATGTATGCATTTCTGCATGTGATATAATATATTTTTTAACAAGTATTCATTGTTTGTATTTTAGTGGTTTCAAATGTAACTGATGAAGAAATGCAAGAACATTATGATAATTTCTTTGAAGATGTTTTTGTAGAATGTGAAGACAAGGTAAAATTTCAGTTTTAAATTGAATTGTTTGAACTTTAAAAGTTAACTCATAAGGATAATTATATAATAGATTCAAGTTAAGGTTGTCAAATTAATAAGCTTGTTAATGTTCATATATTATGTTTCTAGTTTTTGCTTACATTAATTGTAAACTAAACAATGACTTAAAATAATTATAGCTATTTTTATTATTATATGCATTATTGTATTTATTTTTATTAATCATATTAAATTTAATTATTTGTTAACTTAGTATGGTGAAATTGAAGAAATGAATGTTTGTGACAATTTAGGAGATCATCTTGTTGGCAATGTTTATATTAAGGTAAAATATTTTGATGTATAAACTTATTAAAAATTATTATTTATTTTAAGCATAATATATATATAAATTATTTGTGTTGAGTTTAATCAATTTATGACAGAAATCTAATTTTTTTCACAACAAAAAAATTAAATTAAAGCATTGTTAATGGTTTATCACATTCAGTATATTTTATATTTATTTTTTGTAAAATACTAGTTTCGTCGAGAAGAACATGCAGAAGCAGCTGTTAACGATTTAAATAACCGATGGTTTGGTGGACGTCCAGTTTATGCTGAATTGAGTCCTGTAACAGATTTTCGAGAGGCCTGTTGTCGTCAGTATGAAATGGGGTGAGGATAGAAACGAAAATGAAATAATTAATAATGACATTAAATAGAACTGTAATAGAAGTTAAACAGAGATTTTTAACTTTTGTCATTTTAATCAATTGTCAATTTGTATATTTACTGTAAATATTTGTAATAACTTTTATTAAAATATATGTAATTTTTTTATTTTTAGAGAGTGTACACGTAGTGGATTTTGCAATTTCATGCACTTGAAGCCTATATCACGAGAATTACGTAAATATCTTTACAGTCGTCGGTCACGCAGACATCGTTCACGTAGTCGTTCACGTGACCATGTCGGAACACGTAGGACCAGATCACCATCTCCTAGACATGGCCATCATCGTGGTGGTGGTGGTGGTGGAGGAGGAGGAGGACGTAGAGATCGCAGATACTAATTATAATTATGTTTTTATTGTAGCGAATAATTTTTTTCTTGACATTAAATGGTTTACCATTAAACAATAACTTGATATTTTCATGTAATTTGTATTTTAATTTTATAGATAAGGGAAATTCAAAAAATAAGAACTTTTTACCTAAATTAGTTTGTTAATTTCCATCTATTAATTATAATATTGATTATTAGCGCATTTATTTACCGGTTTTAAGTGTTGCACAAAAATAAATTTAAAATTATTTATTTTAATAAGTCATAAACGTCTATTGGTTAATTTTTTTTTCAGAAAAATAACTAAATGCTATTTAAATTGTAAACCATTAATACTGACAATAAGGAAAAACTATAATGTAACTACATTTTTTGTTTGTGTTTATACACATGCCGAGATTTTTATAATATCTGCGTTTAAATAAAAATGCACTCTACAATTTAATTATTATATAAGAAATTATTGCTTTAATCATTAATTTTTTTGATCTTGTCCTACTACTCAATGAAATATGATAATGTTACATCTTATTGTACTTATGCAAGTACAATTTATTTAACTGTTTTAAATATCAATATGCCACTTCCTTATAATAGAGGTAATTTTGGTGCTGAAAGATAAATTAATTATATTCATTGGTAAAAAGATAGGGTTAGAAGAGCAGTGTAAATAGATTTATAGTATAAATAGGCAATAGCTTAAAATTTATCTAAATATTTTGAAGATATCATTGTGTATAGTACAATTCATTATATACATAAAAGTTGTATGTCCTCAAGGATAATATTTTTAAATTACGACAATATAACTCACATTTTTATTCTTGTTTAAATATGTAACATTTTAAATTAAAATATTTATAAAGAAAAATTATACCTGTATTTTAGAACTTTCAATTTTTCAATATAAACTACTTATAAGAGATATTATATTACATTTTCAAGTCTTAGCTGTAAAAATTGAATATTTTGTAAATTTTACCTACAAAATAATTTGTATATTTTTGCAATTTTGAAAAATTTGATCAGAATTAGAATTTTAAATACTTTTAAAAAAAAATCGAGCTCAAGTATATTTAATATTTTAAATAGCTATAATAAAAACTTAAAGAAATCTTGTAAAATATTTTCAAAATTTTTGACTAAGTCAATAATTTTTTAACAACAAATAGAAAATAATTTTAAAAAATTCGAAAATTTAAAATGTCTATAAACAGCTCAAAGAGATCCAAATATTATGAAAATTACACCATGTATAGAAAATGAAAATATAAATATTTGGTGCAAATGTTTAGTATCTTTGGTTATTCGTTTTTAAATTACAACATAATTTTTTAAAAATAGTTACTTTACGAGTGAATATCCAATGTAATAATTTGAACTTCAGACACACATAAATAATTATTGTGTTTACGCTCAACTTTTTTTTTCATTACACTAATAACAATTTATAAAGAACTTTATTTTATATTTTCAAGTTTTTGATTGAATGAAAAATTATGTATAGACAATAATTGGAATAAACCTAAAAATAATCTTATGTCTACATAAATCTTATGCCTACAATAGTTGTATAAATATTTGGTAAAAATTTCAATTATCTACCAAAAACACAACGATTTTGTCGAAAACTAGGTTTGCGTAAAAATTACTGTTATTCCTTATTTTTTTTTTGTTTTTCCAGACTATTTTGAAAGCTATTGGAAATTGTTTACTTTTATCCTACCGTAAGTATCAGCTAGATTCATTTACATATCAGTGAAGATGCTGAAGTTATTAGTATATATCTGTGATCTAGTATTAGTATATATCTGTGGAATTAATACTTATATTATCAATGCCCAATGATAACAAGGAAGGCATTATCAATAATTGTAATAGATATTAAAAGTCCACATGATGAAAATTGAAAATCAAAAAAATTAATATGAAATCAGAATCTAAGAAAAAAAGTGTATATTACTATGTACCACAATTTATAATGTAAGTTAGATCAAATTTCGCAGGTCATGCCTGTGCATGATAGGCAAGACCCGTAGACACGCCTATGGTACGAATTATTATTTAATTTAAATATTATATGCATTTTTATACACATTCATACGTTTTTTTTAGTTTTTAAAAATTAAAAAAAATTTGACTAAATTAAATGTAAAAAAACACGAAATGGTCAAATTATAAGGTTCTAAAGTTTTTGAAGTTAAATATATAATAATATATAGTTATTTATGAACCAAAAAAATATTAAGGAAAAACAAAGATCTTTACGTAAAACCAGTTTTTGACAAAATCAATTTTAGTTTTTGCTGTAACTAAAAACAATAACCATGCAAATTTCACGTGAGGCTTATACTGCTATTTAATACACACATGTAATTTTCAAAATATTTTTAACTCGTTTTACGCTAATTATAGACGTTTTTTTTTTTAACTTTTTTTAGTTTTTTCTATGAATGTCGATAAAAAATTTTCCGTACCGCCAAAAAGATTTTGTCAGGGAAAATTAAAAAAAAGTCAAAAGTGTAAATTCACAATAATTTTTTATGATCGTCTAAAATTAAAATTTTGACAAAAATCATCAAAATTACAAAAATTATTTTCAGTTAAAAATTCATAAAAAATTGTCTTTTTATTTCTAAGATCTTTTTTATTTTATATAAAATACAGTAGTCGCCGCTTATTGGACTCACGGTTAATTGACTCATTCGCCTATTAGACTCAAAACGGATGGTCCCGATTCGCACATATACTAATACACAGCAAAAAATTCGTCTATTTGACTCACACACTGGTTAATAGGGTCATTTGAAAATTAGATAAATAAATAAAATATGTACATATATTGAACAAACGTGTTATAAATCAGGTACCGGTATTTATAAATAAATGCTAGAAGCGCTTCAAATTTTACGTAGAGGGATTCAGCAAAGAGGCAATTTTGACGTATTCGAGCAACATAAATCTTATGAAAATATGTTTATGAAGTTGGCCGAAGAGGGGAAAATCCAATCAACATTAGATGGATTTTTACCAAAAAATTAATTTATTTTATTAATTTTATTTTATTTAACTATTTCATTTTTAATTGTGTATAGCTTGATTTTTATTTTTATACATAAATACCTTGAATCTCAATACATATTTTTAAGTAAATACGTTTTTAAATTTAAGCATTTTTAAAATTTTTTGAGTCATTCGCCTTATTGACTCATTCGGTTAATCGACTCAAATTGTCGGGTCCCAAAGTGAGTCCAATAAGCGGCGACTACTGTATATACAATCTATGCCTACGGGTACAATAAAAACATGTGCTACAAGCAATTAATACACGAAAAAAGAGGGCGAGGGAAGAAATCATTTAGTGATCGCACTTCCTATATCTAAGATTTGAAAATTTAATACAAGATTCTTCTTAATTTTTTTTACCTTTAACAAAAAAAAAAAAAGTTGATTGAAATGTTAAACAAATTTTTTTACGTGCGTTTGAAATTAGATATTGGATATTCACCTGTAAACTAACGATTTCTCAGGAAACGATTTTCTTATTTTGTATTAAGGCTAATAGGATATTTGGGGGGGGGGGTGCTAAGACCTCTCTCCCCACGATTTGCGTCTATGTCTAGAACACTAGTCATTTTGAACTAAGACATTTGATGGTTGGATTAAAATAATTTTGAGGGAGGTCAAATTGGCTTGGATAAGCTCGTGGCTCGTGGAGTCACGCGCCGAGAAAATGATCTAGACATTGTAGACTTGTATTGGGCCGAGCATAGTGTGTTGACTCGGTATAATAAGCGCGCTACGTTAAGTTCGCCAAGTGTCAGGTGTAGTGGGAATCCGTCTTAAATGGAATAGTGTTTGTTATAAAAGTAGGCTTTACAATGTTTTCAGTAAACAAATTAAATAAAATATAATCATAGATACATGTATATTTTTTTAACTTAAATAACAATAATATTTTAATCAACTCTTTTTCCAAAGTAATAATATTTATAACAACTCACCACGTTTTTATCATTTTAGTAAGTATATTTAATTTTTAAGTAAAAAAAAAAAAAAAATAGGATGATAACAACTTTATAACCAAATACAGTTGGTTTATTTACACGAATAATATTTAGAAATATAGTATATTAAATTAATATTACATATACAATTTTTATTTATAATATTTTTGTATGAATTGCAGGTATTTGTTATACACTTTCTTCTTGTATCTGGATAAACAGATACGTTATGTCTATCTGTCCATCTTCTGTCTATCGTATACATACTATTTAATCGTTATTCTACTTAGTTTCAACCAACTTTATTTAATTATTTATACACAAAAGAGTCAAAAAAAAAATTAACATCCAAGTTGACAGCACTTAATGTAAGAAAAAAAATGATAATAAATGTCCCCTACAGGGCATTTTCAATTGTATTTATGTACATACCGAATAATTTGATAAAACTAATGTAAAAAAAAATATACATATATTAATAAATATTAACTTGAGCATCTAAATAGTATTAGATGAACTGTAGGTGTTATTATTTTTAGTTTATTCGAACACATTATTTTACTGATAGAGAATTCAAATAAAACAATGTTTAAAATATATTGTTATGAATTAAAATGGATTCCGAATATTAAGCAGCGATTTATTATATAAATAGATATATAGGGAAATATTTACACATTTAATTGAAAGAATAAAATATTTACATTTTTTTACAGCCAATTGTATTCAATATATTTAAAAAAAGTCCTCATGAAAAATTGTAATACGATTATAGTAATATATTGTTGAGTAAAAAATAATATACATACAGTGATTTATCAAGGATGTTCGCCCCCATTTTTTTTTTTAATAAAAATTTTATTCAAATTCTGATTTGCGGATATTTTAAATAGACTACATTTTTAAATTCATGCAATGTTTTGTACTACTTAAAGAGTGTACTGTGTTGATAAAAACTTCTGTTTTTCAAATGAGAACTCCATTTTTTAATGTCAATTATTTGGTGGATAATTTTTTTGAAAATTTTGGTGTACCTAGTTCAAAATTTAATGAGTAGATTTTTAGTTATTAAAATGTTTATAATAAGCACAATAGTTATTAAAAATGATTTTACAAAAATAGATGTAATATTCGGTTTAATATTTATTACATTATTGGACCGTTTTTACAAATTATAATTGTTGATAGATTATTATTAATGATTACAATTTTCAAATTACTATAGCTTCTATTTCTCTAAAACCCATTATCATAGACCTATTGTCCTTGGTATACAAAGTTCAATTGTTCAAAAACGACTCGTTCGAATTTTGATTTTAATAAGTTGTAATTTTCAGAAAAATTATCCGCTAAATATAATTTACATTTGAAAACTATTAGTTTATATTATACATATTTCTTATACCTAGTACAAAAAATCTCAAAATTTTAAAAAGTATAGTTTTTACGTATATTTAAAAATTTAAAAAATCAGATTTTGGATAACTGCATTATTAAAAAAAAGGGTGAGTATGCTTGGTTAATCACTGTATAATTATGACAAATCGTCAAAACAAATTGTGTCTTATAATTTAAAATATTTTATTTTTCATCGTACTTATAATATATTGTTATACCTATTTGAATATTATGAAACGTGGCTATTAATTTATTACAATAATATAATATAGGTAACTTGCCTATCATAAAATCAAATTATTAGAGTGACGGATATTTTTGGGGTTTTGCATTAGGTATACTTTGGGGAAGGCACTTGCTTGTTGGAAATTGGTAATCTGTAAAGGGGAAATAAACGTACCGTCATTGGCGCAACTAGGGAGTGTAAACTAGTTTTTAGCATCTACGAGTTCAAATTTGACACCCTTTGTTTTTTAGGTCTAATTATTATTATTTTAGTGAAATACCATCAATTTAAAATTTTTTAAATTATGAAATATTTACTGAAAATAAATTTTAACTATTTTAGTCATAAATCATAATAATAATTCGTTATAAATTATTCCAAATGCCTATATTTAATCGATTGCATTATATAAATGTATGCTGCGGCGAGTTGCAATGTTACTCGCATGAGTTTTATATTCAAATTTTATCGGTCAAATCTAAATTACAAATAATAAAAAGGGTAATGTATTTATTTTATTTTTATAAAATGTGTTAAGCGTGTATAGAAAGTTTTTAATATACCTATTGATTAATGTAGTAGTTGGGGTGTTCTGTGAGGCATTTACAATTTTAGCACCCCACGTTTTAGAGGTCTAGTTGCGCCGATACGTACCGTAAAACCTTGCAGCATACGGTGCTTAAGCTAATATTAAAAGAATCTACAGAGTAGACCTACAACGAATGTCATCATTAGAATACATATTAGACAAACACTGTGGAATAGACCAACGATGAAAATGTCAAATTCATGTAGGTACTTACTTACATTGAAGTTAACTACCTTATTTTGAAATTGTTATTATTCATAACTCTTTCTACCTATTGATAACTGACGAATATAAGTATTAAACGATGAAACGATAGGTGTCACGATTTTTTCGATCATGGCATCAAATAGTGAAAAAAATCATATACTTATAATTTCACACGATGAATTTGTAGGAAATATTATTATCACTTTATACCTAATCTTAAGTTTTAGTCGTCATTTTAAGAATAAAAGTGTAAAATCCCTAGTTCTTTGACATAAGAAAACACGTTTTCAAACTAGAAATGGCATGATTATATTATCAACTAGGTACATAATATTATAGAACGTATACCTACGTCATATCAAACCTAGGCTTCGTCATTTAAGGTAAACTGCACGCGAATAGTTGTAAATTGTAAGGTTCAGATAAATCGACAATTTATATCGCCATAAAATATAATCATCGTCGTTGCATTTTAACGTGTATTACTGTATTATAAATAAGTATATTAGTAAGTTTCATTACGTGAAATATTTTTGAAAACGAGAGCAAAATTTTGATAAAATACGATACTCCAACGAATATTCTTTAATTCACATTTGTGGTGTCGAGACGTATATTGTTCGAATGTTTTGTTCGACCGTTGTATATATATTTGTAGGCATTATATTTTTATCTCTTTTTTTTCAATGTACCAACACTCGAAGGTATTTAGGGTTGTGTATGTATAATATTGTAACTATATTATAGAGTGACTGCAGGGATGATATTACAATATATACTTATATTATACAATAACTGAAACAGTCACCGATGTGCAACGACGTAAAAAAAATAAGTCTACCACAATCCCCCGTCTTGTACAGTTGTTGAGTCTTCTTTATATTATTATTATGCACAAACACACAAATATAGGTATAGTACTCACGCGTACTTACTGAGACTCTCTTAACATATATATTTATGCATATACATATAAAATACACACAACAATATTAAATTATTTCGAAGTTTTGTCTTTTGGCGTGGTGGTGGTGCAGTTGCCGGTCGTACATTGGCATCCGGAACGATTCGTCACAATGCCATCTATATGTAATGATAATGATTGCTGTTCGGCGATCGACGACCACATTAATACGGCACGATCGCCGTGCAGGTGTTTTGGACGACGACGATTCGTCTCTATCTACACGGGCCCGGGGAATCAACTGGACAGCACCAGACAGCACAGGGTCAGCAGCCACCAGCCGGCCACGCAGCACACCAGAGGACCTGAATTACCGTCGTGTACAGCCGCCGGTTGTTCTCCTGCAAACACGCACGAAATCGTCAATTAATGAGGAATTATACACGACGATTTCAATTGGCTATAGTCCATATTGCCTATTGGATTTCCGTTTTTCCCAAATGGTTTCCATTTTACAAAAAGGTTAATTCCCAAACAGTTTTATAAATACGTCAATATTCTCAAACGGTTCCCGTTTTTGACAACACAAATTTCTTCCCACTTCATACAGACTTAATTAAGACTGCAGTTTCAAAAGAGGTGTGGATAAAAATTTATAATATTTTTAATTTTTATAATTTACTCACCAGATAAAATTTAAATACAAACACATTTTCAATTTATTATTTACCTTACCTATACATTTTTATATTACACCAATTTTTATAATTAATTTACCATATAAAATTAAAAAAAAAAACACATTTTTAACTACACCTCTTTTGGCAGTCCTAGATCAGTATATGAAGTGGGAAGGAATTTGTGTTGTCAAAAACGGGAGCCATTTGGAAATTTACGTATTCGTGAAACCTTTTTCGATGGGAACTGTTTGATAATTAACAAACTATATGAATGGAGCCGTTTGGGTTGCGTCATATCAATTATATAATTAATATTATATTATTATAGATGTTGTGATTATTAGTGTCAGAGCCAAATAAATAGGAGCCGATGACTTGATCGGTTTTGAAGTGATTATCGGGCACGAGTATATTATAATATAGCCTACAAGTATATAAGTAATATTAGAGTTCAAACACTATTACATTTGAAGAGGAGAATATTTTTGAGATAAGGTCATATCTTTTTTGTAAATATTGTATAAGGAAAAATTTACAATAGTAGTCTACTTACGAGGAAACGTCAAACGCTGTAGGTAATTTTGTTGTACAAATTTAATATTGTAAACGACTTACGAGATACAATATTATTATCATATTATCTCGAAAATACCTTCCCCTTTAAATTTGGAAATTGGTGTTTAAACTTTAATAGGTATTAAATAGACGCTATAATTTTGTTTTAGTGTAGTTTTTTGCTAAGTTGTTCATTAGATGGACTGAGTAGTATACAAATAATTATATATTCTATCACGTTCTCTCAAAACAAAATCATAATAATATTGTAAACGCACAGATATACATGAAAATATACTAATACATTTTTACCGACCATATTTGAATGGACATGATCAAAAACAAAAATAATGTTTTCTATAAATCACATGCGTTATCGGTAGGTACGTGCATGTTTTTTTGAACGATACGTCTTATATTGTCGTATCTATCTATCGCAAAAAGTTTTGGACTCAAGTCCGCATGATGGAAGTAACTGCTATTATAATAAACGACAGTTTCGTATCGTCTAGTGTCAACAATAGTAACACGTTTATACCAATATACCTAAGTGTCGTCATCATTATTTTTAGTATAGACCCGGTCGTTTTTCACTTGCTATAAAATATTTCAAAAGTAATCACAATTCAAGGACCGATCTAGAGTCTTAAACTATTTTTGCTTAATATAACAAGTTAATATGTGTACATTGAGATTTGAATTTGCTGGTAGGTATCTGATCATTTTGAAAAAGTAGGTACCCATACCTATCAAGGTATATATTGGTATGACATTTTATAGATTTTTATTATTACTTATATTTATAATATATATCATCATAATTCATCCCAGTTAGGTAAGTATTAAACGTGTCAATGTTTAGTAAATTATAAACATATTATTATGCGTGGTTTTTAATTCAAAATCAATGTATTGCTAAAAATTAGTTCTACCTTTACCAGATAGATTAAAAAAATTTAATTTTGTTTTCTAATTAATTTTAGAAAAAAAAAGGTTTTATACGCCCGTACAATTAATTTTAAAAAAAACCCGTAAAAAAAACCATCAGCGTATATTAATTTTGCATGGTTCAAATGGTTAAACTTTTTTTCGGATATTTAATGTGAAAAATAATATGAATTACGACAATATTTTCTGTACATCTATATGTCAAAGTTTTAAATAAACATTATACGATATATAACCCATATCTATCGAACCATTATCGAATATAAATTTACAATTACATAATTTTTATTATATATTATATTGGGAGTAAACTTAGATTGAAGGATTTTTAAATGTAATTTTAATTCATTATTCATTAACCATTGATATATTATGAGTCTATTACCTACTATGTTATAATCATTCTGGTTCAAACAGTGTCTGTCATTTAACGATATTTATATAAACTCAAAGCTGTGGTGTAATTTAATTTGTTAAAATGAATATTCATATGATACGATGAAGTTATTGGTTTTACTATAATGCGACATAAAAAAAACGAATATTTTTGAAGGAATAAATTCTCTTTTTTACTGGACTTAATTCGTATAATTTTATACAATTAATAGGTTATAGATTCAAACATGAATAATACTATGCTCCAAACATTAAAATCATAAATATAATACCTAATATTTAAAAACATATGAATACATGATATTTATGAAATTGAAATTGTCTGCATAGATAGATACATATCTTTTTTTTTAAATTTAAATAAATCATATCAGATAATCTTAATATATTTTAAGGGAAATGGTTTAGACTTATTAGTTAATAGATATGATCTTCGAGACTCGATTAAATATTTATCTTCAAAACATTTTAAAATTAATTTTCTAAGCTCGACAAAAAAATATATAATTATATTGAAAAGTGTTAGGAATGTATAAAAATAATTATATGAAATAAAACAGATTCTGAATTATTATGTACGTAGTGTTTTAATTTTTAATTATGTTTTATACATTTAAGGAGTCGATTTGATTACAAAATGAATCACTCAGTTGGAAGTAAATTACTCTCGTGTTTATTAAAAAAAAAAACGATTTAAGAAATATTAGCTTTAAAAATGACTAATTAAATAAAATCATTTACACATTTAATTGTGTAATTGAACAAGATTCAACTCTTGGGAATATATTTCTATTTTATTAATTTGGGTTTTTCTTTTATTTATTTATTTATTTATTCAAGTAGACAATCCAAAACATTATTTTTTGTTTCGTTATTTTTATGCACTTATATAAAATCATGTATATTTTTACAAACATAAAAATTCAATTTTTATTTCATATGTTTTTTTAAAGTAAACGACATTAAGCACTCACTGAAGTTAAAATGTTATATTTTAATACGTAATATTTAATTATACATTATTTCTATGATCTAAATGTATTGACTATTAACATTAATTTATTATGTTAGGGTAAACATTTTAAAGTCAATCGTATAAAACCACTCGGATAAATGCGGTTTACAATTATATGTATAGGTGATAGAAATATTAACTTCCGTTTTCCGTGTTTATTTTCAGATCTTTCAAGAAAATATTGCGAGAAGAATGAAAGGTACGTTGTGGACGATCGATGACGGATGATAACGTAGGTATCTATATTAAGTACCAGAAGTTTTTCAAGAACCCTAGACATCAACTCGTTCGCAGAAATCATATGAGACATAGATAGCATCTCTGCAGAATAATGTTGTTACACGATATGACGTTTCGCTGTTACAGACGAATGTATGGAGCTTCAGAATAATATTAAGTTAAGAATATCTTACCTATAGTCATTGACATAATATAAATAAATGCCCATGTCTAGAACTTCGAATAATGAAATTATTTAAATTATTTGCATGACACATACGATTGGATTATAGAAGATTTTTGCCGAAACTTTATTTATCTATTCGACAAAACATAATATACTCGGTCTTGCAAATGAAAAATATATACTAATAAGTAATAAGTAATAATATGACTGTATATGAATGTATACTACAAACGATTTTGAAATGTTTCCTCTTGTCTATTTATGAGTGGAAAATTTTGCATGTAAATAATATAGCTCACCACAACAGATTATTAACAGTCAAAATGTATTAGATTAGGCGTTAGTGGTTACAAACGTGAAAAAAAGGTTTTTCTTCGCTGGGTAGAAAAAAACGTACTTAGTTTGAAACCAATAAGTCTGTATGTTTAAAATGGCATTATATATTGTTATCCAAAAATAAAATGTCATAATTTCAAATGTAATCAAGTTGATGAAATATCATTCACATTTAATTTTAGATGGTTGTTTTAAATTGTTAGGAATTCAATTTAATGAACGTATCAAAATTTATACAGAGACCAGTAAAGTACGAACATCATTTTTGACTTTTTAAATAACATACGACGTTCTTTTGGGCCCAATTGTCGATAGGCAGTATAACTGTATAAGTAATAAACACACAAATAAAACATTGGTATAGTATTTTTCTTTAAGATGAAAAAATATTTAAATACTGTAAAGTGCAGTCAAGTCTTATGGTACGCGTAGAATGGCACTCAACTCTTAATGGTTTTTTATTGTCAATAACAGTTAAACTATTCACATTTATTATTATTTTCTGTATTAAATTTTTTTTTAAAACTTAGAAAAAACCATTTACACAACATTTTTAACTGAAATTGCTTTAGACTATTCAAAGGTATTTACATTAATTCAGATGCCATTTTACGTTTAAAAAATAAAAATACTGATATAAAATGAATTCCAAGAAAATATTATTATTCATACAATATTACATTGTTACGAAAAGTAAAATTTAACATCTCATTAATTTTGACGATATAATGGAAAAATATGAACTTGTATAATTGAGAAGAAATATGAAAGTTATATATTGTTGATTGGAAAAAAATTATGATTTTTGTGGACCAGGTGAGAAAAAAAATCATTATTGTAATACATTGTTATTGTTGTTTTTAATTCAAAATCATTTGTATTAAAATTATGGCTATAGGACTCGATTGGAAACGAAACGTATTTTATTAATCAGCCACGTGAAAAGAACGAATTGATATATTATTATTATTATAATAGAAGTATATTCGAGAGGAATATTGGCGGAACGAAAGGTTTTTTTCACTTTGACCGGGTTTGATAATAGTAATTAGTATATCGATCCACCAGGCATTGTGATATTCGCATATAATACATAATATACGTAATATTATATAATATGCATTGTAAAAAGAAAATCGATCATTAAAGAGGTTTTGTTTTAATTCGTTGTCATTTTTTTTTCATGCAGATAAAAATCCCGTCCAGTCATATGATCGTTTCCATTCAAAAACACGGTAAATATACTGCATTGCAAACATTTTATTATTATTATTAAACATCGACATGTCGCATATTGGTTTAGTCGAGACCGTCCGATGGGAACGCGGACAAATAATAATAAACTGCAGCGACGGGTTTCGTTGTTAAAATATGTCGCGCAAATCTTTGCAGCTATTATAATATTATTATTGTAAGTTTAAGGGCGAGGAAAAAAGCAAAAAATGTGAAGAAAATTGCCGTCTACGCGTATATTATTATTTGAAAAAAAAATCATGATCGGAGCACTGAGGATATTATATTATTATATTGTATCGTCGTGATTTTGCCACATACAATGTCCAGCAGGCTGCGTTTTATAATATATTTTATTTTCGAATGGTCTGTAAAAACGGTATGGTAAAAATAATATATAGCTAAACAGTCCGACGACTTTTCACGTTTCGGTCGTGTAATAAATTTCATTGTTTGGACAACGTACTTCATATAATAGAATGAATAGTATAGCGTCGTGTCTAGAGTCTAGACGCCCCCCCCCCCCTTGCAACAAACGGTCTGCGTCCGCAGAAAACACGATAATACCGGATCATTATTTTCACAGTAAACACTCATCATTATCTCGGAAAGTTCAATTTTTTTTGAAAATATTTGTTTTACTTAAATACCTAATTTGAATTTAACAAAAATCAGTATTTTCAAAAAAAAAAAACAATTAACATTTTATTATTTTTACCATAAACATTTTTAGGTTCCGAGTGGAAAAATGAATGTATTGATTTAACATGATATATACATACACATATGTGTGTGTATGTTTTTTTGTCTGTACACGATATGTAGTTAAAAATTTGAAATAATGTTTTGATTTTCAATTTTAGTTTCATTTTTGGTTGGAAAGAGAAACTAGTTAGAACTTTTGGGAGGTAAAAATTTAAAATTATTGGTAGTTTTCAAAAGCACCGAGAAAACAAAAAAAAAAAAAAAATAAAATGAAAGAAAAATTGGAATTTTAACGCAAAATTGATTTTATTTTTTTAGTTTAACTCAAAAATAAATAACCGTAGATATTTAAAATTTTTACCAAATGTTTATTTTATTATTTTCTATGTATAATAATATTTTCAAAATATTTCGATATTTTTTTTCTATAAATATGGATTAAAAACATTTTGGCCTTGTCAAAAAGCTTGAAAATTTAACTCAATAGTTCTTCATAAGTTTTATAATAGCAGTTTAAAAAACATTATTGATACGTTGGCATGAATTTTTTTAATAAGCAATTAAAGTTTAAATTTTGACAAAATCATAAAAATGTGCAAATTATTAAATGTTCAATTTTTATAGCTTAGAATTAAATACTTAATACTAGGTTTTTCATTAGTAGTTCATACTATAACTAAAAAATTTAAAAAATATATAAACATAGTACTTAGGGATGAAATTAAAAAATATTAATAGATACTTAAACGAAAATTAACAATTTTAGTTATTTTGTTGTAATTAAAAAATATTGTTCATGGGTACTTAAAACTTTTGAAGTATATCATTGTATTTTGTACATACAATTTAAACTTCAATGTTTTCGGCAATCAATTAGTTTAATATCAATGATATCACAAAAATCTATATTTAGTATTATAGGCTGACAGTTGACAGACTGTCTCTGCTCAAAACCGTTGATTTTACATCATTGAATTCAAATTTAACACATCCATTACACTATTACAGTAACCCACACGATATCTAATTTATAGCACAGTGATACCCATTTGCCTATCTTTTTAATTGTATTTACTTTTTGTGTTAAGTGGGGTGTGGGGTATGTAATTAGTGGTTAAGTTGTGCCCCGTATAATGTAGATCCACTACTCCGCTCATCTGCAATATAATACGTGTAACTATGGCCAAATATATATGTAACTATAATTAATTAGATACCTACTAGTTTGAAAATTGATTTTTAAATATTAATATTTTCAAAAAATATTGAGCTCTGGCCTCCAGAGTATAATATTAAAACGCTGTTGTTCAATATAGTAAAAAAAAAACTTAAAAAATGTTAATTTTTTTAACAACGGCTGCTTCAATGGTGGTAAGTACCTATGGTAATAATATACTCAGCGACTACAATTAGTTGTCTTGTCGGTCGTAGGCCCATGGGTGACGAGTTTCCTAAATTTCATGGGGCGTTTACGTATTTTATTATGTATTGCTTCATTCATTTCCGCACCCCATGGAATGGGTTACAGGGTGTTTGAGCACCGCAGTACCCCAATTGTCGGCGCCCACAGTACTAGCAGTCAGTATATGGTACCTAATTGTAGTGAGAAAAATGGTGCATTGGCGGTGGTATCTCGCCTTAGATAGGGAATACGAAATGTTTGATACGAAATCTGAATTAAGAGCAGCTAAGGTATGGCTATTAAATCTATTAAAATTATCATAACATATGACTTGGAAATGTTTTTATATACTAATGTAAAATACGTGAATTTATGGTAAACTTGGCATTTGTAAAAATTGAAAACGATTATTATTGTACTATACATACTATCTGAGAGAGTTTAACAATAATTTATTTTTTGAATTCCTGGATAACATTATTATAGCCATGTATAGGTACGCTAGAGAATAAAATCGAATAAAATGGAACGGCCGGGTTTCTGTTGATATAGTTGTTTAATTATTATTGTGTATTCATATCAAAATGGTTTCACTTCAAAGTATCCTAGATCAAATACCATGCATCGCTATACATAGTGGGCCATCGTATCAGGTTTATGGGTATGAAATTCAGTGTCCTATCCTGCATTAGTGGCGTAATTAGGAATTTGTCCTGGGAGGGGGGGATAAACATTTTTTACATACAAAATACTAAATTGTTATTATTTTTTGAAGTACAGTGGTAGCTAGGAATACTATTTTATCAAATATCAAAGGTTCTGGGGGATCTATCCCAACCACTCCTTTATTATGCCACCTCCCTGCACTGTACCACATATAGCGACTGCTTCAGTTAATATGGTATCTAATTAGTATACTAATAACTCGTAAAAAAATTAAGTACTAGTTGAGTGAGGTATTGTGTTCAATTTTACGTTAGGTTGTAAACAAATGCTACTGCGATCGCTACCTTTTACAAATGATAATATTTTATTATAATATAATACTTATCATTGCGTTACAGTTGACTAGTTGAGTATTGATGGATAACTACACGATTTTCGTTCCAAATGGGTATAACTAATATTTGACGACTGCAAACATTATTTTCCTTTTATATCATTATTGGAAAACGATTCGGGTGAAGAAAACGTACAGGCGGCTCTGCGACGTATCGTCTGAAATCCAGATACTTGGAAAATTTCCAGAAATAATAATTTAGTATACGAGCCTTTACGATAAGAACATAGATATTAGATATTATATAATTTAGGTCATAAGAACATTAGTGACAGGAAATTTCGTGCGTGTGGAAATCGTGATATTATATTGTGATGTTGATAAATTAATTACTAATTTGTATTTAAACTATTTGTGTGTCTTCAGTTTTGATCTGTTGAAAGCTGTCAATAACTGAATTATATACTGAACATCATATTGTATCGGTTTATTTTAATATTTTATATATAACTATCTACCAATGTTAATAACGACCTCATAGCTCGTTTTAAAGCCGCAATACAAACTATATATATATAATAATTACGGTAAAATATTATTTTTGTATCAAATTCGTTTTGAAAAATATATTTTTTAATTAAAAAACAAAATTTTCTTAGGATGCGAACATAAAATCAATGATGCCTATTGTTTTCTACTGGAAGACGTAATTCGATTTGAGGAACTCAATTTTCATCTAAATTTCATACGTTATGTACATATTTTGGACAGTTAAATCCAAATGCGTTGCAATTACGGTCCTCGGAAGTGTGATAATTATATATTAGTTTTAAGCGAGTTATATGATTAATAGAATTATTACTTTCTGTATAATTAAAAGTTTGTTATTATGTTATTGTTTGTACACACATTCATAACAATCCATAACGATGGCATTGCTCGTAATACGGTTCACTATTGTATCGACCGATTGTTCAATTGGTAATAATACACTTAGGGGCGTTTTGCCGAAAACTATTTTTTTTGTAACATATTCTTTCGGGCACTAAACTTGTACATCATTACTGAAAAGCCGTTGCTGTCTATAATGCATCTTTTATGGTAGTTATAATAGTGCAAACATTATTACACACAGTGGACAGTGGCATTTATAGAAATAATTTTTGGCGTGGTTCAAGAAGTTAAATAATTTTTTCAAGTGCTATATTATTTTGAATATTAAATATTACTTTTTCATAAAATTTCAGTGTGGTTCCCGAAAAAAATTATAATACGTGTACTCTTAACTGTTGGTTGTTGGTGTACGGGGAATAAACGAATTTCCATTTTCGAGTTTGAAATTGGTTTCAATTTTTTTTTATATTTTGTTATCGGATTTTTAACTCCACCGTTTCAAACAGGGTTTTAACACTAAAAACTTTTAAGCATATCGTTGGATTCAAAACCGATCGAGGTGCCATTTTTTCTGCCGACGACTGCACGCTGTGTGACGTCTAATGATTATAATATTATAATAACATAATACATTATGACATATAATATTATGGCTAACTGGTAGGTGGATACTCGTCGGCCGACTTGCTGAGGCTATTATTTGTGACGGGTCGTCATCGCGCGTCCCTTTCGCTGTATGCCATATCATCGTATTATAACGTGTGTCCGATTATTGGTTGACGCACGCAAATGCACAATATTAAAAATAATAATAAAAATAAAAATAATAATAATATCTGCTGTAATCGACGGCGTAAAAATTTTCCCTATTGATGCATCTGACGCGGACATATACGCCGCTGTCGTGACGGGGACCGATAATCGGAAATGCACCGACGGTGTACGGTTTTCTCGAAATCCCTGTTGCATTATATGATTGGTACAGAATCCATATAGGTATCCTTATACGGTATGTAATATATAGTATCTATGCACAATAATGCACAATGCACATATATAGCATAATAAACGTCACGCGCACGATTCTTCCATTAATAACAATATTGATCGTCGTATAGCTCGGCGAGATTTTACGGAATAAAATTTGTACGGCACTACTATACACTATAATGTATATTATTATAACGATATAATACTATATTATGTTTATATACATCGGCGTAGTGTAATCCGAAAAGTTGCCTACAATAATAACGTGACGGCTTTGCCATTGCGCTGGTTTGGTCACGAGAACGGCTTACGCCGTTTCGCAATTAATTTCGTTTTTACTTCTGCGACCCCTTCCCCGAGGTAAAAAAATAAGTCTGATATGAAATGAAAATGACGTTGTTAGAATTGCAAATATTTATGTATATCTACATAATATCATATTTTATATACCTACGTGAAATATAATGAAAATTCCGAAACAAAAACTGCAGGAAACACAATTTTCAACAATTGTCATATTCTGTAAATCATGATATATACATCGTTGTTATGTGTTATATATAATATTATAATATCGTGTTTTATTAATATGATTCAACGCGCACTGGTTCACGCGTAAAGGTATGATGAGACTTTTCATATTAAATATTTTTCATTCGAAACATACGGTGCGGAATACATTGCTAAACACCGTACTTGAATAATAATATGCAAATACGTAACTAGGTGTATTATTATGATGCACACAGGCAGGACGATTATCATGATATTCCTCTTATTGTAATCGCTATATTATTACTATTATTTATTACTGATTGATCCGTAACACGACGTTACCGGTGACTAATTAAATTCTGGGATTCATCCTTTCTTAGACTCTAAAAAATGAAATGCATGTCCAAAATTATATCTGATCAAAGTAACTATTTTATTTTCTGTATATAATCAGAGGTAACAGTCAGAGCCGTATTTAGGGGGGGGGGGAGCAAAAGGAGCTTGGGCCCCAGGTGGAAAATTTTAGGGTTGGTAAATTTTGGGGACTGAAACAATAATGACAATAATAATAATAAAAATAATAAAATTATTACTACGTGGTTATAATTTTTATTAGCAATACCAAGTGATGAGTTGTAAAAATTAATTGCCTAACGTTGTACTTAAATTAATATACTCTCTGATCATTAAATATTATTATTAAGATTAGTATCCATAGAAATTGCATTTATAAACATAAAAACATTTTCCGTCTTAAAAAGGATTAAGTATTATTTGAGATCAAGGACTACTAATGGAAAGCTGAATTCTTTAGCTGTTTTAACCATAATGTCAGATTTAACAAAGAAATTAAATTACAATGATATAATTGATACAATTTTCAACAATAAAGATTGATGAAAATATTTAAATTTTTTTCTTCAATTTCCTTTATCCAAATTTAATTATTACATTATAATAAATGTATTACACTTGTGAGTATCACTGTATGTATTATTTTTTATGTTATTAGATTTTGAATACAGCAAAGAATGCATTGGTTTCAACATAATATGTTTATTTTTTACAAATATATTGTTGAAGACATTTTTACGATGTTGTGGATGGGGGGGGGGGAGGCGTTTTTTTTCTTACTTGGGTCGCAAAGTACCTAAATACGTCTGGCAACAATATAATATGAATAAAAAAAGATAGTTTTTCATGCATGAGACAACAAATTCCTTGGTAAAATCCTCGCTATAGAATGTAAATTTAAAAAATTTGCATTCCAATTTCACAGCCTCAGATATATGATTATGTTTATATCGGTACCTTATTTCAGAACCATATTAGTACTATAGACTTCATTGTGGATCGCTTGCACACAGACACTGCCTTTTATTGGTATGGATTCGCGGTGCAGCATTGTTCGTCAAAAAGTCCGTCTGATAGAATTTTATGAAATTGGCTCTACCGAAAATCGCTTACGTTGTTAGCCGATAGTAATAATAATTGAGTATCATAATAGTTATAAGACATCATCATCAGGCTGCAGCCGTAAATCGCGGATTCATTATTCGTATTTTTACTTACAGGTCCGGACTAGCCGGTCTATATTATAATAATATGTGCACAAATTAAAATAATAGGCTTTGCGATCCTTTTGTCTCTAGCCCGTCTCATTTAATTGCACCCGTTGTCCCGTTCTCGTTCGTCTCACGTGAATTTCCATCACAACAACAATGACGCGTTGCCGGCAAAGGAGGTTGTGGTGTGTAAGTATATATATATAATTTATGTTATAATAATATATCATATACGTCTGCAGCTTTCCTTCTCGTCCCATTGTTCACCGCTCACATATATAATATAGGTACGTTTATTTATATAATAATAAAATTCAATTGTATATATAAACACCCTATACACGCGTTGTTTAAGTCCCGTCTTCACATCCCGACTGCAGGGGTCCCGGGCCAGGGCGTTCGGTTCAACACAAATATTTGAGTTGCACAAAGTCATCAGACACTACCGATTATATTATTATATATATTATATTTATATACATCGGTATACTCTATTAGGGTCGACGAGTTTGGAAATATAAAATTATCGCATATACAGTACAAACAACCCCCGCACACGATCACAAGTGTCGGCTAGGTACGCCTTTTGCGCGTACATAATATTATAATATATACCTTTTGTACACGCCCATGAATTTAACAGCGCAGTGTTCGCGCAGTGCAGCAGCAGGAGATATTATCCACGTGACCTACAACCCAACACATGAAAACAAATTAAATCGGACCTATACACGCGTATATAATGCAATATATTATATTATTATATATGTATTATTATACACATGGACGCGACGATGAATAATTTGTCGGATGCAGATGCGCAGATCGTGTTTTATTCGCGATAACAATAATAACAATAATAATAATAATAATATCGTCGGAGATGCGTGTATTATTCACCCTCGAAAATTTCTGACCGTAGGCCGCTGCCGGCATCGTCCTACGCGGACTTCAAACAACGCCAACCGTCGGATAACACCTGCAGCTCTTGGCCCACAGTTGTTATTACGATCGTCGCGGATTTTACAAGTCCGATCGGGGCGAAGGACCACGTGGGCGAAGGCGACCCGCAGACGTTTCGCGAAAATATTATAATATTATGTTATTATTATTTTATTATCGTACAATCGCGCACGCAAAGTTTACCGCCGTCGAAGCTTCAACTGTAGCGACCGCTTCGAATTTATTATTATATATCGAATGCCGTACACACTGTTGTACTCGGGTTTATGGAAATGCGGTGATTTCGTTTTTTTCGCCGTTTGTTCAGTAAACAATGTTTACACGCTATGTCGCTATACCTATATATTGTTATGCCAGATTGCTTGAAACGCTTGGAGATGTTCTGTCGACAACTTAAGGCGAGTAAACAATAAACCAGACCGCACGTGTCAATAGTATATTTTATACTGTCTAGCGAAAGGATAGTAATAATTAATTAATTTTCAAAGCGAATATTAAAATAATCACAAGTTTCGAGCAAAAAAAAAAAAAAAATAAATGAAAACACTGGATTATTATACAGCGATTCCCCGGGTTTGCCATTTCTCTTTGACCGAGATTTACTGCAGTATCGAAGCTTAAACGAACCAGACGGGTAAACAAAATCCAATTCAAAAAAATATTACCATTTACCGTAATCTTAGTAAGATATATGACTGATAGGTACCTACGTATTGATGTTCTTACAATTTTAATACACAAATACATTACTAATCGAAACTTAATATTTCTTATAGAAATAAAAGAAATATCAAATTGTTCTGGTACAGACATAATAATGCTGCATCTTACAGTAAAGGTAGTGAATGGAAGTATATAAGTGCCGTTTAATTATATCCAACCATGACGGGCTGTATCCAATACGCGAGAGTTGTTATTATTTTTATAAATTTAAATTTAAAATTTTTTTTTCTTTTAAACAAATGGAAACGAATTATGATTCAGCAAATATAACTACTAATTGTATATATATACAATATATTATATAAAAGAATATATACATTCAACTTTTAAAACAAAATCGGTATTTTTAATAAAATTGTCTTTTGTACAATTTTACTGTTTTTTTTTTTGCATTTAAATGTGAGTTGACGCAGACTAGTTGTCTTCTATGACATTCCCGCAGACAGATATTTCGTTAAAAAAACGGTTGATTTACTTTTTTTTAAAAGATATTTTCGTCTCGTTTATAAAAAAAAAAAATCTAAAAATTCTACGGACCGAAATTTCAGTGTGTGCATATTTCCGTCATGTTGCGTAATCGTTTTTGTGGTTTTTTTCCTTTCAAATGTTGGCCAAGAAGGATTTATTTGCACGATAATCGACATTTTACAACTTCGACACAGAATATTTTATACTTACATAATATTTCTGTTGGATTGCATAATAGTATTTTACTTGAATCTTTGAAATATTTTGTACTACGTCTAGGGAGTTTTGGAAAGACTGAAAAACAAATTATATACCTACCTATATACCTACAACGCACGTCGTTATGTAAAGCCGAACTGATCTCTCGACCAACTCTGAATCTAAAACTACTTGTATATATCAAATCAGATTTTTGCACTGCTTTATACGATATCACATCTTGATATTATAACTCTATACAAATAACGCTTAAATAATTTGTGACACACCCGGTCTGATAATCCTTTAGGCGTACATTTACCTACGCTTTGTTTATTATTATAACACTCAGACGAATATTTATCCACACGCATACGGTCTGCGTCCGACTAATACACCCAACGCTCCTCGGCGGCGCATAAGACACTACAGGTAGGTAGTTCGCAAACTCCATTATTATTACTATTATTTATATTCTCGGTTACCGATTTAAATAATCCCACTTATTAAGTACTTGGGGACACACGCGGCGGAAACTGAAGTACTCAATTTGCGTGCCGCGCTCACAACCCTTTACAAGCCGTATTTTCAAATTGTTCAACCGGTGCGGTTGACAGTTACATTGTGTGTATACGCACAATAATTAATCCTCAGTATTTGCGTATAGTAAAGTAATTCTCTGACTATTGTTTAAAACATAACGCACGCGTAGCCATTTTATGTATATTTATATATATATAAAAAAAAAAAAAATAAATAAAAAAAAATAATAAGTTCACAATGGAATACATCTGTTGTCTGTGTATTTATATGCATATACCGTATATAATATACATTAAGTTATATACCGATACAACTGTACAAGTACATAATATGTATACGGTTAAAACGGATGTTTAGTCACGTAACAATATAATTTTACTTTTAATCAATTTTAGCGGTTAGCGGTTAGTATATTATTATAATACATGTTGGACTGGCGAAGAAGCGAGTGAGTTGCTTTTATGATCCGATCGTTATAATACGTATTATATTAAATTAGCGAAAAGCGTAAGTTTCACGTTCAATAACCTGAGTTAATAAAATAATAACGATCAGATTGGTAAGTAAATTGGGCGTATTTAAATAATATTTAACATAATATACTTACACTATATACAGAGTGAATCACTAAGCATGTTACCCCGATTTTATCTTTTAATTGTGCATTTATTTGAATTCTGATATTAGGAATTTTTAATACACCTACTGGCTACCTACACTACTTATTTAGATTTTTTACACCATAAGGATAAGTGTCCTGTTGTAGTGTTACAGTTTTCTTTTTACAAAGAAAACTATCCGTTTTGATTGTAAATTGTTAAGTAGATGATTAAAAAATCAAAACATTGAATGAGTAGTTTTCGACTTATTAAAATGTATGTATGCTAAGCATAATTATAAGTTTAGACTGTTTAAGAATACTTATAGCAGCTATGATGGTTTGAAAAATTATAATAATTAATATAACCACGCATTAAGCAATCAACATTAATCTATTACCTAGCATTTAATAATCCTAAAAAAGAAGTTTGTAACACCGCAAGATACTCTTTAAATGTCATAAGAAATTCAAGAACATAGAAATATGGTCTTAAGTATGTACTTTTTGATTTTAGAAATCAGAAGACTTCGAAAATACATAATTAAAAGACTGATTATAGGGCAAGCATGTTTGCCGCTGTATACTCATTAGATTATTAACCCTTGGCGCAACGGTAATCCAATCATAATTACGTGTCCAATTAACTCAAACTCGCGGTTATACGCTACACTTATAATATATATGGCCAATGTTATGTACCTAAAATGATGTAAAAACATATTGTATTAATTTAACTTAATATTATAATACTGTTGATTCTTTCGCCTATCGTTTTAGGCCGATCGGAATCGTCGTTAAACGACCGTCGGCCGTTCATTTTGTACACATTTGCTTTCAACCAGCAGTAGACTCGTAGGTACTTAGATAATAATTTATGGTAGCAATGTGAGTATATACTGTACAGTAGTCTAAAATTAATTTATATTCCATTCCATAGACGTAAATAGCATAATTTTTTCCCTTCCCTTCCCCAAACATGCGTAGTATCAAAGAATATAACAATTATAGTACTAATTAATAGCTTTTGAACTAGGAGGACTTATCCGATATTTGGGGGAACTAAGTCCTCAAAGCCCCTCCCTATTTATGCCAAAGTTTCATTCCAACGGCAGGATACTTCCTTCTCGAAATCACGTCACGACGTAGAATTTCAAAGTCATGTTATTAGGAGTTTTAGGGACATTATTCATGGTGGGTACACATACGTTGCTTAATATGTATCTGCGTGTTTTACACGGAGATTATTAATTTGGATTTATTTTTCTCCGGAAGTCTAGTCGATTTCCCGCACTCGTGCCATCAGATTTGGTTGATTTATGGCAGCCGGAGCAGTTCTTTTACTGAAATATATTAACGGATTCGTAGTTCATTACCGATTCGAATATCCAAAAAAAGTTTCTTGCTACTTACTCGCCGTCTACACTCACCACCACGATTTTTTTAGCATATTGCATGAGTCGATAGTAAATCGGTCCGAATCGAAAAACAGACGTCTTTATCAAAGTCCTTAATATATTGTAACAATTAAAACTCTTAGGTATTTTTAAACTTTAGTAAAATATTTATAAATAGTTGTTATTATACAAGCCAATCAAAATCGCATCATACTTAACTTTTTAAAAATTTGATTTTTTAATATTACACTTATTAAAATATATTATGCAAATGTCATCTGGCTTCAATGCTTGAAATATTATTAGCATTTATAAATGCATTTCCTACGAATTGGGGTTATTATTTTTAACTATTCACTTGAAAAATAAAGTATCATATTTAAAATTAAGTTTTTAAAAACCGTTCAACAAATTAAATAACTATTAAAACAATTTATACAGTGGCAAACAAATTAAGATCGTCACAATAAATAATATTATATAAATTATTTAGTAAATTAATTATGTTTTTTTTATGTATTTATTAATTTAGTTTTAATATGGAATTTTAAAATGGATACCTAGTTTATGTCATTGAAATGCATAATACAACTCATTAAATTATTATTCATTACAGTTTTTGTAAATTCGTATTAAATTGTAACCCAATAAATATAATATTTACTTAATAGTCTGGTCCATAATAGTAAACTAAACTTATATTGTTCATCTTGGTATGAAAGAATCAAATATAAACATTTTATAATATTTAATATTGAAAAATGTCAGTTATACAGTAGTCTTGATTATTTCTTTAATATCAAAAACATTTAATAATTTTTTTTTTTTTTAATAAGCTTGACTTTGATAAATTATAAATAAACTATTTCCTGTTTTTTAAAAAGTCAGAAATCGTTGTTAAAAAACAATAATAATTCAAAATAACCAAACCAAGCGAATGCTATTAGCATTAGTGATAAAATCCTCATACATATTACATATAACTAACTATTTGACACATGAAATATTTTAGAATTTATCTGTCATGAAATGCTATGTGTAAATGTCATTGGAAGCTTAATAATATTGTATGATAATATGAGTTTTGAATAATATTAAAAATAAACATTTAATCTCGGCTAGAATTTTTAAACATACCTTATCTTAAAATATTTTAAATAAAACTACAAAGAAAAAAATAATACGATTAATGTATTGCATGTTGTTGTTATATAATATTATGCTTCGGTATTATCCCTCTGCAGATTTTGTATTTTTATGGAGATATTTTTTGTTGGCAAGAAAATTATTTTTAATGCCTATACAAGTATATATTTTAAGTCAATTTTTAACAAAATATTTCATAAACCACTGAAATCTGTGATAGGTAGTTAAAAATATGACCGAAATATAACTCTCACAGAAGGAGTTCGGCTAGAATATGGATTATAGTTATTAATCGTTGCTTTAAAATAAAGTAATTTATTTTGTACACATAAATTTAAACGACCGTAGGGGAATAATAAAGTACAACAGAGTTAAACATTAAATAAATAGTACGTACATTTAATACTAAATGTTTGGTACTTATAGCTTAATATTCGTAAATTTTTCGTGAAAGAGGTAACGGTTATTTCATACATTAATACTTAACACTAACAACTTTAAGGCTCCCACAATTTATTAAAATAAATAAATAAAAAGCTTAAAACAGAAATGTATGATAAAATTTGAATTTTTGTATTGTATGCGATTTATAAATGGGATTTGTGTGCAGGATGCCGGGATAAAAGAGCATATTATTATTAATAGTGTCACGGGGAAACGGAAAAATAAACCAAGTCGTTACCCTTAATGTTATTACAATGACTATTACTATTCGAATTATTTTGGGAAACAAAGTTCATGGTATTATACCGAAAACGACGACGGTTGTGTGCACTCGTGTACTGTTTTGTTATAATAGTTCCGGAAACTTGACCTAAACCGAACCGGCCGTAAAAGGTTCCCCGTGTACACACGAACAGCAAAGATCAAGAAAACTCACCCCTATGTAGATGCCAGCTATGAAGTACACGGCAACAACGTTCAACACAATCGGAACAATTTTCTTTATTGAGTTTGTATGCAACCGTACGGAAGAATCGCCTTTGAACTTTTCCGATCTAGTCGATTGAACCAATCTGTTTTGGGTATTGCGTTGCAGCAACTGATCCGAATTCTCTAAATCCGAGCGTACTGCATATAGTGCATATAGGACTTTTTTTAGTCAGGACATATAAAAGAAAGACTCGTGTCAACGAAATTTCATTTTATGTAAGTTTTTCATTGCCAAGACGCACTGCTGCAAGGAGTTTTTACGTATATACGTAGGCAGTCCTTGAAAAATAGATAGGAAGCTAAATGGATCGAGACGGTTTAAATAATTAATTTAAACATTTTTTTTTTATTTTATTTCTTCAATTATATTAAAATGCCTGTGTGTTCTATTGTAATACAATTAATAGGTAGGTAATGATGGTTACACGTCACGCGAATCAAGTTTTGCGAGAAGTTGTTTTTAGACAAAAATAGAAAATGTTAAATGAAAAAATCCAATTTAAATCAGTTTCCGAGGATGAAAGCATTCATACTTTGATTTGTAGGTTCATAATTATTAGTTACTTTGTTAGGACGGTTAGGTTATCTATAATTAAAAGAACCAAATTTGGATGTGAACGTACAGTAAATTTACAATAAACCATTCTTCTTAGTTTAAACTTTTATTAGAGTCTTTAAACCCGAAGTATTATTGTTTTTCAAAGTTTAAAGCGAATAATATTATAATATTGCAAGTGAAAAAATAATAATGCAATTATGTAGTGTAACGGAAACGGTTTCGAGTTAAGAGGGTATAATAATATAATGTCTACCGAAATATTAACATTATATAAAATAAATGTTTTTGAACTTATACATTGCAGATAGGCGTACGAAATTTGAGTGCAAACACTTTTACCGTATTAATTGAACGCTAAAGTTAGAATGTTATTTGAACGTGGGCAATTTAAGTAAGAACGTATAATTTGAACGCGAGTGAAATGAAACGTGATAAAATAATGTTCGTTTCTTACACAATTATTATTTTTTAGTTTGTATTAATGTAGGTAATGGTTATTGATATATTTTAATTATCATATGGTTATTACACGATCTACTAAGTAATATAAAAAAACTAATTAATATATAATAAGGGAATATTTTTTATTGATTTATTTTTTATTTTTTCTATGTGTCAATCAATAAGCACATATTCAATAATGTCGTACAAAATTGCAATAATAAATACAATATAATAGACAGTTTAGTAATTACACCATATAGTAATAAACATGTAAATTATTATTAAGTCGGTAGAGGACTAATTGAAATATTATATCTTTTAACAATTTATTCAAATGTATTTAGATACTGCATATATTGGATTATAATATTACAAAGTCTTAAAAGGTACCCGTTAAAAAATTAAAATTGAATGTATTTTTTATTGGCTTGTGGAAATAATAGTTTGAACTAAAATCTACCAACTCAGGGAAAACTAAATAGTGAATAATGAAGTAGTACGCTGAGGGATAAAATGTATCTTGAATAATTCAATTGCCGGTATTAATGACTGGACGTCATCACGTGAGAAGGACACCAAATGACGCTTCCGAAGAGGAATGTAAATATTAAAGACTACCTATAAGCTATAGTGGAATACCACGTGTGGTTATATGACAGACAACTATCTTATAAAAACAAATCTTGCATAGGACGTGATTAGTTGTACGGGAATGGAAAATCAATAAACAAATATCTAATTTAATACGTGGATAATTTGAACGTTTCAATTCAAATAATTATAAACATTTATTTTTGTATTAAACTATTTGAACTGGATGGAATTATTTCGATTTTCATAGAACTTAGTTTTTTAATTATTTTTGTGTCGTTTACCAATTAACCAAAAGTATATATTATTATGTTTCTTACATACAATCATATAGTATGCAATTTTAAATTTACTATAATAATTTATCAAAAAGTTTAAACTTTATACTTTGAAAATTCAACACATTTTAGTCGTTGTTATAATTTAATTTTTATACTAGTCCATACAGACATTTCCCTGAATATAATTGGCCTTTATAGACGTTTTGTGTAAAATTTGACTTTCAGCGTAGCTTTGTATAGATTCCTAATATTGAAAAACAGTTATAGAGGTTGGAATACAGACGAATTTCTTTTAATTTTACTGATTTATTGGGTCAACATAATACTATATTGTATATATTTTTAAAGTTTGTCAAACATGTGTTTTACAGTACAGTTATATTACTGTACAATGGTAAATTTAAAAAATGAAAATGACCGAGTTTATGTGTTTATACCTATAAGAATACGTGTAATGCACACATAATATGTTTTGAGTTATAAATTAGATTGTTGTTTAAAAATAAAACTTTGATCTGTGCGTACTGGATTGGAAAAATAACGTGGCTTCGACGACGTAAATATATATATATATATACAGAACCAAACCAAACTAATTGAAACGAACCGAAAAACGCTTTTAAGGCACTACAAAGAAAATAGCACTAGAAACTTTTTGTAAAAACGTCTAACAATATACTGTATTTTGCCGTATCGCATTTTGTACATGTGTATATAATAATTAGCCAGACGGAAAGACCGCTTCCGGTGTTAATCGTACCGAGAACATTTAATTAAGAATTTTTTACCCCCTGGCGTTTATATCTATGTACTTTTTTTTGTTCTTTCCATCTCTGCGTAAAAGAAGCGAAAACAGTGGTTGATTAATAATGCATTATTAATCAACCGCATGCATATTGTATAATATACTTATACAGAATGATCATTTAATACGTGCACTAGTATTTGTTTGATCTTGTCAAATTTTGTTTTTTTTATATAGAATTCGAAGTAAGTAATACATTATAATAATATTATACTATACTCTGAAAAATATTTTTATTGTTTTCCTTCGTTTTAACAATCAGAATTGTTTTAAAGCTACATCTCATATTATTAAACTATAATACAATTGTTTTTAAAATAATAAAATTAAAATTTTGACAAGCGCCATAATTTTACGGAGCATTACTTTTTTCATCTTATCTTTAAAATAAATTTATTTTAATGCTTATTAAATATAAAAAAATAATTATTTATTCGATATTTAATGTTTATGGATGACAATGATGGTTGGAAAAATATTTCATCTTTTATATTATAAAAGCTTGAATTACATAAAAAAAACCAAAAAAAATTTCAAAAATAAAGATGTATTTCAAAAAAGCCTTTCATATTATATTATACTAGTAATAGGCACTGACTTGAAATTGTTTAAAAACCGACTGTGATCGTCATAGTATAATTTATGAATGTTGTACTGTAAAAATATTATTTTGTGCACTTAAAAAAATACCTATAACGATAACACGGCAATGTTTGGAGTGGCTTAAAATAAATGGAATGATAGAGATACATCAATACCTACCTATGAAGTTCTACCGGTGTCTACCCCTCTTTTCATCAACCGACAGACTACCTACAGCGCTCTATCAGCAAAACGGTTTTGAGCTTCGGACAATCTTCTGTCTGGAGAAGACTCATGCCTTGCTAAATTTTACTACTAAAGGCATCTATCTTAACAAAATATCCTTTCCGCGATCTCTGAATTCTGTTTGTGACGACGGTGGGTGCTGCCAAGAGGACAGGTGGACGTGCAGCTTTTAATTTTTCTGGAAGTCGGCAGGAAGTGATTTCGTACATTGCAGTATCTATTAAGTACACGTAGGTCTCGTTTCCGATACGTCACTACGTTTCCGGTCGGCAGTGTGGTTAAAATAATCTTCACATCGTTTGTTATATAAAATGTTCGTAACTAAAATTACATATAAAAATATTGTAATACGCATAGTATTATTAAATGCGTTTACTTAGGTTATAACCTATGCCTGAAAATCGGGATGACGGAATCGTATAAGTATTAAATTTGTCTGTACCGGGTAAATACATTATTAAATTACTATATTACAAAATATTATATAGGTAGATCATAGGATGCACGTGATAGGTTAATCAAAAAAAAGGCATCCGCATATTAGTTACTATTAGGTATTAGACATTAATATAGTTGTATTAGTGTTACTAGATTGATTTTAAGTGACGAAAAAACGTCTTACAAAAAATAGGACCAAACAAAATTTTAAAATTTTTTTATTCTACCCCAATCTAAACAGAACTATTACAAGTTTATTCAGAAATCAAGCTTAACTTTTAAAAACATTCTACAGGTTTAAAATACATAAATTGTATTGTTTATGAAAAATCACGGTCAGTTATTAAAAATAGTAATAATAAAATAGTTTCTCATTAAATTTCAATAAACTGAGTTAGAATTTAGATTTAATTCTGTCAGCCAATATTACTATAAGTATACTTTACGATATTATTGCTTTTAAAGTAATTCATATTCAATAATACAGTAGGCTGAAGTAATTTTTGCCGAAAACATTGCATTTGAAAATATTATTGTATGCATAAAATATAATAATATAGGTACTTTAAAAGTTTCAAGTACCTACCCACGAATAATATTTTTAAATCACAAAGAAATAACTAACATCGTTATTTTTCATTTAAATATGTAGTTTCGTCCAAATTTAAACTTAAAATGTCTTTAAAAAACAACCATGTTAATATATTTTTTAGATTTTTTAGCTACACTAATATTCACCATTTAAGAGAAATCTTGTTTTAAATTTTCAATCCTTAGTTATAAAAATTAAACATTTAATACATTTTTAACTACAAAATAATTTGCCAATGTTTAATATTTTGATGATTTTTTTTAACATTTGAACTTTAAATTATGTGTACCTAAGTATCTTTAATATTTTACAATTGCTATTTTAACAACTTTCGAGGAACCTTGTATTCAATTTTCAAGTTTTTTTTTATCCAACAAAATTTTTAAATCGATATTTATAGAAAAATGTTTTGAAAAATCAGCTATAGGTATATGAAAATTACACAGGCGAGTCTCACTCAAAAAACCACCACCTATTAAATAGGTAGCTAATCCGCAGTGTCGTTTTATAAAATCAATAATTTTTGTGTTTTCTAGCTATAAAATGTTTAAAAATACCCAAGACGCTCATTGTACGTACACTGCCGAACACGCGTCCCAAACGGGGAATTGCAAGTTCCTACATGAGAGTAGCAGTTAAAAAATTAAATCCTACAAATGAGATGTGTAAGTTTCTAAACGGTAAATATGATACGTATGTAAATTCATACACGAATATAAAATTGATATGTGTAAGTTCCTACACGGCAAAAAAAAGTACTTATGTTAGTTTAAGTTAGAAGACATCATCATTTAGATTACATAATATCATATATTTTTTTTAGCTAGTAGGAACTTACATATATCATTTTCCACCGTGTAGAAACTAACATATGTATTTTTTTTTACTTGTTAGGTCTCGTGTAGGAACTTACATTCGCCCTACCAAACAACGCGTCGTCGACCCTCCTCCTACCCCAAGGGAGTTGAGAATCTACTTGTGTGTGTGTAATACTCTTCTGTACAATAATACATATTATTTTATTATGTATTATACATAGCTGTTGTGTGTTGTTCATTTGTTTGACGGGATTTCAGTTCGATTCGGAATTATTGTGTGCGACGTGCGTGTACATTATTTTAAGGTGGCGACTACATGATGACGATGGAATGACGACAACGACGATAACACTGCGAAGTAAATAATAATAATAATAATGTTATAATGAGAAATAATTCCGACGGAATCGCTGGAATAATTGCCGTGTCTTAGTCGCGAGTATTCGTCACGAAACAACGAGCGTGGAAACTAATATATTATACGACGATGCAGCAATTCGAAATAATATTGTGTTGTTTACTGATTTTTGTTTATTTACAGAATTATTCACTAAGCATGCTCACTATCTCCATTTCTTGGCTTAATAATGAATTTAATCAGATTCTGATTTTTGGAATTATGAAACATTCTTAAATACTTTGTTTTTAAATTCTTGAGATTTTGTATACTAACTTACTTAAGAAGTGTACTGCAGTAATACAAACTTAAGGTTTTTCAAATGAAAACCTCTGTTTTTACTGTTAATTATTTTATGAGAAAACTTTTTGAAAAATTTGATGTATCTAATTCAAAATTCAAACTATTGGTTTTTTGGTTATTATTAATGTTTATTTTACCTAAGGATAATAGTGGTTAAAAATGGTTTTACAATAATATACAATAGATGCAATATCGAATCTAGTATTTATTATACTTGGACCATTTTTATAAACTAAAAATATTGATAGTTTAATATAGATAACTAAATTGTTTTAATAATTTTTGCCCCCTTATCTTCAAACCCATTATGAACCTATCATGATCGTAGACAAATTTCAATAACTCAACAACTACTCGTTTGAATTTTGATTTTGATCTGTCGACATTTCAGAAAACTTATCAGCTAAATAATTCGCAGTAAACAAGGGAAGTTTTCATTTGAAAAATAGTTTTTATCACTAAATACTTAAGCAGAATGAAAAATTCCGAGAATTTAAAAATATGGTTTTAAAGTATATTTAAAAATTTCAAAAATCAAAATTTGAAAAAATTCATAAACGAAAAATTAGGGGCGAACATGCTTGGTAAATCTAGTGGTGGATTTATAGGGGGGTCCAGGGAAACTGGATCCTTTCCCACACCCTAACACCGACGTATATATTAATTAAATATAATTTAGATATATTATATTATATATATGGTTATTTAAATATCTCTTTCAAATACTAAAAAAGCCACCTGCCGTCAATTCGCATGCATGTTGAATAAATATAGGTATATGCTTAAATAAATAAAGTACAAACAAATAAATCAAATAATATAATAAAATAAGACCTTCTAGAAAAATGATGAAAATCCGCCCCTTGGTGAATCACCATGTATAAATGTTTTATAAATCTATAGGTATTGGTTTGATTATTAATATTATGCTAATCGGAGTAATATATCTTAATAAATACTTAAGCACACTAATACACTATTTATAAGATGTTTAAAAAAAATGTCGTATGCCAACTTTTCCAAAAATGTATTTTTTCTTTGTTTGCTTAGTAGGTTTTATTTTTTTGTGAAGACTCGCTCAGAATTCAACCCGGGATCTGCCACTGTATATAAATGGCGTAATAATGGTTAATGGTGCCTCTTGATCAAAATTAATTTGAAATTTACTTAATGACTAGTGTTGTATATGCCGATAACTTTATACGTCCACAGATAATAGAACATTAAAACAATATATCAATTATAAACATTGTATTTAAATCCGGTGTTCTATAGTGATTGCGTCGCACGATCATCACACAACATAAAACCTTTTTTCTGTTTCATCTTATCTCTTATATAATAATGATTAACCTAATTGTAAACTAATTGTCATTAGCTAATCCGTACTTACTATGGATAAAATTAATCTAATTGTTATTGTTATATTTACTGCGTAAACATTTTCTTAACCTAGTTTTGAATAAGGTATTAATTTTATATTATTACTTGTCTTATTGTATACAATTTTGTAATTACTTTTTAGATATTACTAATCATTACATACACGTTTTCTCAACTTAGGTTTAGATAATAATATTTCATATTCCTACCTAATTTAATTGAAACATAATATATCAAATGCTTAATACAACATCGCGTTGTATGCGCATTACAAGAATATTGCTTTTCACAGATTTGTTATAGGTTTGTAAGAAATCGTAGACACTAGACATCGGTATTTTGTATACGGACAAGGAGACACATTATTATTTTAAGCAAATACCGTCAGGCATTAGGGTTTACCTAAACTTATCACATTTTGCAATAATGATAATGCTAATTGATTACCTAGTGGAGGTATAATAATATGTATCTAATTATTAAGATTTGATTGGTTTTCAGAAATTTGTTTAATATAATAGTTGATTTCAATAATATTGTTGTAGATATCTACTAGTGCCGATTCTAAGGTTTTGATTTGTATCAACATGCTTATCTGTTCATTACAATATTAATACTGTGATTTATTCAATTTCAGAAGTAAGTATCAGGGTGCCTATATAATATAATATAATATAAACCTACTGATAGTGTAAATTCGAACATTGGTACTTTGCTATCGCCGTGATAATATTATTATATTAGTATTATCCATTTCGCTAGTTGAAAAAAAAGATTCACAACTGTGATCGACTCTATGTATTACGGTATACTTATCTAATATAAATTATTACAATTTGTAGTTCTAATTTTGACTTTATTCTTATATTAACGACTGAATATGCTATGCACACAAATCGTAAAAATAATACATGCACGTGTGTTCTATACGTATATCGTATATTTTCATCGCAAATCGATAAAACGAAACAATAAATAATAATATAGACGATTAAGATAAGTCGTAAAGCCTGCATTATTTTTTTCGTTCTGTTTGAGAATGAAATACTGAAATATAAAAATTATTTTATAAAATAATGCTACTCGTTTTGCGTTTATAAACAAGTTAACCCCTTGAAAAACAATACATTAATTTGTCATAATTAACACATGTACGCGGTATGTGTACAGGTTTAAAATATTTAGGTATTAGGTTCTATTATACAAAAGTAATATGATTGTCAATAATAATTATATTTATTAATAACTAGCCGTTCCGCCCTGCGTTGCCTGAGCCAAATATTAAGTTGAGATTAACCTGAAATGATTTATATGCATTTAAACCACATAGGTAGACAATCCACTGCATTAGATCACGGACAATATGCGAACAGTAAATTATCAGGTAGGCAATCCACCTGCGGTGGATTGCGGACCCCATGAAGTGCGTTAGTGAG